>OX421445.1:66039606-66044606 GCA_949126865.1 Montipora capitata
TTGATCACAAAGTTAAAAAAAGTAATTCCTCTCCTGAATTTTGTGTTAAGATACAATGAAATTCCCTCTTATACCTTTGAGGCTCTGGAAAAAACTCGCTGAAATCATTCTTTTGAGCCTCGAAATTGAGCTGTTGGAATATTCAAAATTTGCCAGTCCGTTTCAGATCCGTTTCAGCCTAAAGAATGGGTACCCGGTAAGAGAGTTATATTTTTCGACCTCCCAATTGCGATAATTTCATATGCAAAACGGAAACTCATGACAGTCAATATTTTAAAAATGGAAGCGTGCGCCGTGCGTGGACTCGGATTAAGAATGCAATTCTTTTCTTTATGATTAAATTCATAACAAGAAAATGATTTTTAATTTTCTTGCAGCGAAAACATCGTTTCCTTGGATATATATTACCAAGATCTGAATTACGACGAAATTGAGCAAATTCCAAAGTTTGAGCCTTGGTCCTTAATTGGTAAGTCGCATTTACTGCCACCGAGTTAGTTAAAGTCCTGCAGCTTGCTCCTTAGGCCACGGGCTGGGGAATGGCCAAAGAAACTCTTTTGTTACAAGAAATTGTGACCAGACTACTGTACTGATTACCACCTCTGCGATTACGTAACGGACCTGACACTTTCTAAATCGAAGAGAAAGTTCCGAAGGACTAGCGACTTAAGTACAGCGGTGCGATGCTTTGGAACCAATGCCCAAATTAATCTTTCAGATTAGCAGAAACGATATATTCATTTATGAAATACATTAAAACGGAATTCAGTGGATCATGCCATGCTGTACTTGTCCTAATCGTCTCTCTTTTTTTCTACCTAAGTTTGTTCTAGATATCTCTCTATAAGGTTATTATCGATAGGTCAAGATTGTTCCGGATTAATTATTGGTCTGGATATTAACTGTGTTTACACACAACTTGGGTTTGGGGTCTTCCGGAGGGTAAATGGCTTGGGTTTGGTTCAGCACAGGTTTTATGTTACCCTTGGGGATGCGACTTCCCTCAGGGTAAAATGTAATTAGATATGAGTTCAATGACCTTGCAAATTGGTTCTGCTTTATGATTGGCCAAGCGACCTCAGGGAGCGGATAAACCGTACTTTTCAGTTCAGTAACTGTCATGACAAGTTCTTTTGTTCTTTTTTATCTATCCATGGAAATAACCCTAGGGCGGTTTCGGTTTAGGGAAAGCGTTTACATACAAAAACGTCCTTGCCCGTGGGCAAACGCTATTTATACATGGGTAAAAGGGCTAGTGTAACCACAGCTATTATTAGTCTTTAATCGTTCCTTTGATCGTCCAGTAATTTTTATTGTAAACAAACGTGCCCTCCATGGAGACCATCCTAGAGTTGTTGGGGCTCTAGTGTTCATATTTTTTTAATATAGTTTTACGTACCTACCTTGCTACCCTTAATCTACTTGTGCTCACCTCCTTCATAAAACCTTAAATTTACAGACACTTTGTCGTTGTCTAGCAGATGACGGCAACGACATGACGAACTTTTTCTTTGGCGTTTTCCTTGCAGGCGACGTCGTCTTTGCGTTAGCTCCCTTATTGAGCAATTTTTTCACGTAATCCTGGTACTCATTGTGAGGGCCTAGACTAACGACAGTAATCTAATAAAATGTTTTTCTAGTTTGCTCGTGTACCGTCAAATAAGTAAATAATGTAAAAAAACCGTGAAAGAACGGGTCTTAAACTAAAACAATAAAGTGAGGCACCGAGTCCTGCTGGCTTAATTTGTACCCATGTTAATTGATTAGTTACTTAACTGCAGCCAATGCTTTGTTGCTTTCTCTTTCAGCGAATCTTGGAGGTAATTTTGGTCTCTTCCTTGGCATAAGCCTTCTTTCCTTTCTAGAGTTACTCGATTTCATCTTCAGGACAATTTGGTATTTCATCTGCAAACTTAAACTGGGCAGCACCGAGATGAAGCTCAGAGCCACGTAGACAATTTCTGCCACCCAAGCTAGTCGAATTAAAAAACTTTATTAACCGTGCCTTCAGAAATTTATGTACTCATTTTTAGCTCAGTTTCTATAGGGATACACTCAAATGACCGCTACATCATGAACAATGACAGATAAAAAGGAATATTTTGAATCAATCATAGCATTTTGAAACTCCCGACTTACTTGGTATGTACAAAGCGCGTGGGGAAAACAAATCCAGTTGATGCATATTATTCAGCCTCGCCCCTTGATGCCCTCAACGATAGCCTGCATAACAAGCGTTTCCGTAAGGGAATATTTTGGCGGTGCAAAACATGGGGTGGGCCAAAAAAAGACGGTGGAGGGTTTGTGGAAGAAACCCCTGCATTCTGAAAACTACCCATGCGTGAGTGTGCATACCAAGATTTGATGCTGTCATCGCCTGTGAGTATCATTCCTTTCAATTCCCCTCCACCCTCTTTTTTGTCTTGCCCCATAATCTTCGAAAATCTTGCATGTTCCTCCACGGAAACGCTAGCGTTGAAGGAGCGCTAGCTACTCAAACTCCGAAGCAACTCGGCCGGAATTTGCACCCGAAAATATTGTAATCGTTGCAGGACTAACTGAGTTAATATCACCTTTTCGCGCCATATTATCTACTAAAACAACTATTCACCTCAATGTCGGTGGTTAATGGCGGAGGAAAATATCCACCACTAGCCACCCCCACTTCGGCGAATAGTTGTTAACTGTTGCTGCCGTGACTGTGCTGAAATAAGGAGAGAATGTTAAAAACGGGAGACGCAAAGCACGGGCCTACTTGAACATTTATTGTAAGTTGAGTATCAAGTATAAACATGAGGCAGACCGGCATTTACCAATAAAAACTATATTTGAGAGACTTCCCAAAAATAAAAGAAACTAGAAACAGGAATAATTAAAGTATGTAACAAGAAAAAGGGCAAGTAAAAATGACTGAATTTTTGTCACCGGAAACTCTGCGCTTTTTTATCATCTAAATCTACAAACAATTTCTTGTATTAGTGACCTTCTTTTATTTCTTGTTTGTAATATTATTACCATTTATCAACATTTCGTTTATTCTCATGAACAGCTATTTAAAGAGTGCTCTGTCGAAGGCTATCATGACCCAGCCTACCTGACAAGTAATTTTTTGGTCCTAAAAGCCAAAGATATTTTCCGTTTAATTCAGGTTTTACCCGCCCATCCTGTTGCGGATGCGGATGGCAAAGAGTTGATTAATGCTACACTCGATATTGAACATAAAACACTCAAATGCGTCATAACGGTAAGAAGTTAGATCCGGCTTTTAAGGGACACATGTTAATATTTCTTTAAGTTCCAGTTCATGAAATATTTTTCCTTTAAAAAGGATTAAAGAGGACGTGAATATAACATTGTCTGTAGTTTGAATTAAAATAAAATCCATAATAGCACTCAAGCGAACCAGTTTCAGTTTTGATATGACAAGAAGACAAATTTTGACGTTAAAATTTATGCATTACCAATCTTTCCGTACTTCGGCTATCTGCATGCAATACTAGAATAGGAGGGGCATTGATGCGTTTCGTCGGAGTTCCATTAGTCTAAATTGACTGCGTGGGGTGATGTTTTGAGACTTTGTAGTCCACTTTCCACGTTTAGATCTAGTTTGAATTACTTTTTTCCTGCGAATACGAGCACAAACTGATGTTCACTTGCTGATTTAAAGAACTTGGCCAGACAACTATAGGATGCAACTGCTTTAGTTAAGCAGGATATGTGACAATTGTTTGTCAGGTGATCTTTCTTTAACAAGGTCATCTCTATGGGTTTATGAGTGTGCTGGGGGCCATTTTAGAGACTGTCATTAAAAGAAGTGCTTTAAAAAGCTATTTTACTGGGATCTTACAATGGCCTCTTAGAAATTAGTGAGATTTAACGAAACCTTGAAAGCACAATTTTAAGATGAATGTTACTATGACCGGTGTCTTGAAAAGAGAAAAAGCCGACGCCTACTGTTATCACTTACTTCAAAGATGCGCAAAGTTGCTAAATGCTTAGCCCTTAAAAAAAATTAATGGGTGAATCGTCAAATCGACATTGAGCCACCTCCATTCGAATGTCCGCTACGAAACAGTTACGAGAAGTTTCACAAGATATATACAGTATATATTGTATTGGCCGATGTTTGCTATTTTTGGGTATTTTGACCACGAACTTGAATATTATCATGCTAAATATTACAACAGGTTGCCGACAAAAGTTTTTCCATTTGTTCCAAGCAATTTTAGTGGGAAAAAACTAGTTTATATAGATATTTGATTCAATCGGTACATTTCAGCAAATCGCTTCCGAAGTATATGTTATACAAAGATAACATGAACAACAAACACTAGCAGTCAGCATTTCACCAAATGAATGTAAAACTCACATGGCATTTCGCCCACATGATACACGTATGTCGAAGCTCATAAGTCATGGCAGATCAAGCTTGTCAAGATTACATTACCAGTTTGAGCTCAGCGTTTGTTTTTATACTTGCCACAGCAATCTTCAATTCCATCTTTTCAGTTGTTGCAATCGTTGGTAACATCACTGTCCTTACAGCAATACGACAAACACCTTCGATGCAAAAGCCCTCCTTCATTCTTTTGTCTGGACTCGCTGTGGCAGATCTCGGAGTTGGTTTGGTAGTTCAACCTTCTTTTACAGTGATTCACATTCTCATAACGACAAAGCACTTCGACCATATTTGCTCTCTTGTGACATTTTACAACATTTCCTCTTCGTTTCTATCTGGAATTTCTGTAGCCACAGTCGCGGCTTTAAGTATGGAGCGGTTCTTAGCACTCAAGCTCAATCTCAGATACGAAGAAATTATTACGATGAAAAAGACAAAAACTGCGTTGGTCCTTATCTGGATCAGTGTTGGATGTTTAACAAGCTCGTGGCTAAAAAGTTTTCAAACATACTTGGTCGTGGCTTGTGCATTTTTGTCGATTTGCAGTGGTCTTATCTGCTTTGCTTATGTAAGAATATACTTGGTTGTCCGACAACAAAAA
>OX421445.1:66047106-66077106 GCA_949126865.1 Montipora capitata
AAAAAATCACACATTTTACATTTGTTAATAAGTCTATTTTTTTACTCCTCTGACTTCCACGAAACGTCATCATTGCCCATTTATTCCGTGCGCGCCTAGTTCTGGCAAATCGAGATTTTTTCCGGTATACCAGATATGTAATACTTTATCACTGTAACTCTATATACGCGCAAGATACAATGATGCCTCCTCGGGATTTTGCCGCTGCTGGGGCAATAAGTTTCAACACAAGGCGTTGTTCCGTTCACAAAATGATGATTCCGAAAAGAACGAGCCGAATGCTTTGAGGATTGTGACCTCATCGTAAACAGAATGAATTGGGCATGAAATACAGACCCTGCATTCGCGTTCAAAGGAAACAGAAGCTTCAAGAGTTTATATCCAACAAACTATTGGCAAGTGTAAACCTCGTTGGATGAACTGCTTTTATATTACTTTCACTTAACACAATATAACATAACAAATTGTTTTAGACAACGTAACAAAGCTCACAAATATGACGGAATAGTTCCCTTTCGAGTCCATCAAAATGTAACATGTATTCGGGATATTACAATAACTTCAATCTCTGGTAATACGGTAAAGGTGCTGCAGAGTTTACAATGTAAATCAAAGTATTATAAATTACTTTGGCCGTTCAAAAAAGCCACAGACGGTTAGACGAGTCAATAATGACTTCTAGCCAATACGCGCACCACACGCTAGCAAGTTACAATTGGTTTTGCTTTTAAATCTGATTGGCTGAAAATCTGACACAAGCCTGTGCAATCAATAACAGCAAATAAAAGCTAAATTACTTTCGACAGCCAATTGAAAACCTTAATATATTACGTAATACAAAATCTTTATTTACCAACTGCATGGGTAATCCACAACTTGAAGCCATGATGAACAACAGGCTTCTTCACACATACTAAGATTCTACCTGATAGCGAGGGTGAAAGGCCACCAACAAAAAAAACTCAGCAAGTTTGTTTATTCATTCCCTTTGTTTGTGTCCTCAACGCCTTGTCAACAAGCTAAGTATTGAATGTTCTCTATAAAAGTATGTCGATACAATTAGGTGCGGTTACACTCACCATGGTAAATGCCATTTCCCATGGTAAATTATCCCGCGGTGCCTCACACTTGAGTTTTAGTATACCGCGTTAACTAGGGGTCACACGTTACGAAGATTACCGAGGTAAAACGAAATCTCACGCAATTCATTGGTGGGAAATTTAATCACAACTTCATCAGCATAGCGATTGGCTCTTGTACCTCGGGCATCAAAACACCCTTCGAACTTCCCACGTTAAATGTCATGGGCGCTTCCACTGATCTTTTTGACGTATCCATGGATATTTAACACGGGAAATTTACCTCGGGAAGCGTCGGTCACACTACTAAATACAGTTTCCCGTGGTAAAAAGGCAATTTACCACGGTAAAAGTTCCCCGTGTAACCGCACCTAATAGTGCACATTCATCCCTGAAATATTTCGTTAATCATTTAAAATCTCCCTTGCAAATGAAATGTGAAATACGTTTGGCATTTCTCTAAGCATTTCATCAAAAAAGGATAGCAGTCGTGTCTGTGGAATCCGCTATGTGCTCCCAAGTTTTATAACCTGTCAGTGAGGTCTTCGCACCATAAAGGCAAAATCATTTCGGTTTTGAGTAATAAATGACATGTTTTATAATCTGAGGACTTTAAAAAACGCTAAGGGCGATTTTTTCAGAATAATTTTTTTGATTTGGGTTAATTTGTTAATTTCAATTTACAGTGTCCCCAATTAAGGCTCCAGTGCTAGACGATTAGACACTCAAATAAAGTTTCCTTTCCTTTCCATTTATCTGTTTGGGTTTCGAAGAGCAAAAATTCTCAAAGGGATAAACTCAGCCTTTAAAATTGTCCTACGCACTATGTATTCAGCCAGCTTAAGAATTTGATAAGATATTACTCTCATACGAAGGTGCAGAAACCATTTTCAAATTATTTCAAATTATCATATAGTTCGTACAGCCCCCCGCGCGCTTAAAACTACTGAGAAAAGTCACGAATGAGGGCGGCACGCATTAAACGTGCGGAGCCGGAAAAAGCCATGCGAGGACCACGCGCTGTGGTAGTCAATGTTTTAGTCTGAGCTACCATGCACGTGTTAATCACATGATAAAAGGCTTATTGACTGAGTTTGGTGGGGCCGGACGGGAAAATATTTGGCCGGTCCTCCCACTCAGTCAATAAGTACATATATTATTGCCATTCGGTATATACTTGGGTTTAGATAAAAATGTACGATCAAGGTCAGTACGGCGGCGTGGTGCGAGTGTGAATCCTGGGCTAAGAGTGAGCGAATTTCAAGCCAAACGCCCATTAAAGCAATATGGTGCCGAAGATGATCCTCAACAATGGATACTGACAAGTTCGTGCTTAGGGCGCATTTGGCGAGCAGAAACGTGAAAGACTGGAGCAGCGGATGACTACAGAAGCAACGTTTGACTGTTCTCTTTGCTTAACGGCTTCACCTCCATTTTCAGGATAGTTTACAAGATAACAAAGCGAAGGTAGTAGCATAAAGCTTACAGCCGTTGCAATGCACTCTGGAACGTCATTGACGTCTATAGGAAGAGTCACTTGTCCCTGATCAGGTTTAATTTCTATCACGCTATCCTCATTTGGACTGATTTGGATCAAAAGGGAATCGTCCGTCTTTTTCACATCACACCAGCCGTGTTTTTCTCCCAGTTTGAAGAACCTGATCTTTGCAACATTTTCCTCTTCGTCTAGAGACATTTTATTGGCCGTTTTCATTCCGATACAGATTCCCCAGTCTGCTGCATTTCCTCTAATGAGAAGTACCGTTTCGCTTCCAGACTTGGTAGTTGTGAGAAACTTGGATGAGTCTTCTAAAGGCTCACCTTGACGGGGAAATAACGCGTTATCAACAAGCTGTACATACGAAACGGTTTTGCCATCATTATTAAGAACTTCCAACACCATGACATCCTCTGGCTCAGCATTAACCAGTCGACAGCTGAAGGCAGCGTCCCCTCGATGACCGTATAAGTGATAAAGGGATAACTCACAAGCCACCCGTCGTAAACAAAAAAATTCTCGCTTAAGGAATGATCTTGGAGCTGACAAAACATCCACTGGATGATCGAATTTAGCAAAATCTGGCTCCGGGCTAATTGTAAACCTGTATCTAAGAGGCTTTGGGGACACACAAGTCCGAAACGTTACGTACGCTTTCCTGTTTGCCGGACCAAAGATCGGAATCTGTATGCGGAATGAATGAGCTATTGTCTCCGTGATAAGAGCTGTTTCCAGATATTGTGTAAGGTCGATCGCATGACTAAGTGTTGGAGTTTTTGAAAACATCTTCTTCTGCCGAAAAGAAAACGTTATGTTGTTCTTGTCGTCTGTGTTAACCATAAATTTTGCAAGAGCTTCTTCGCCATCACCTTCAAGGCTGTTACTGAGGCCTTTGATTCTCTTCTTCCAAATTAGTTCTTTGTTACTATACTGCAGTCTGAAGGAGAAGGTTTTGCCACTTTCGAAATTTTCAGTCTCAAATTTCACAAGTTCTATTTCAAATTCAAAGACAGAAAATAATCGATATGCGTCGGTTGGTTCAGCTGGAAGAGCGGGTCGAGGAGCCTCGCCTCGAAATGTGACTCCAGGTCGGGAGTAGGTCAGACCACACTCTTGCCACACTGATTTTGTTTCTCTTTCTAGTGCCAAACGCTTGGAGATCTCCAAAATATTCATTGTCGCATCAGGATGCTGCAAGACGTGTCCAAGAAAATCTTTGATATCTTCTTTATAAACAGAGGGATGAAGGAGATGAGTGGTCCAAATTAAGTCCACATCACAGCATGGGACAAGCTTCCTGTTTGGATTCTCCCTGGTTAGATATAAATGCTGCTTATAGCGTTTCAAAGAGGACATGAGAAACATCGTGTCCCCATGATGGGGAAGAGATACATTAAAATACAAATTCCTTAAGCGAACACAGGCTTTCTTGAAATCACATTTAAGTTTTGAGTTGTACTGTTGAACAGAAGCTGGAATGTTATTGAAGTCGACTTCAAATGGTTCGTTTGGGTACGTTTTCTCCCAAATCTCTCGACCTCTATCAGAGGATTCCTCTCGTTGCAGATATGTATGGATGCGATGATTGACTTCTTTCTGTGCGATGGTTTTGCAGTCTTCTGTATAGACACTTAAATCCAAAATATGCGCTTGCCAAATCCATTCAATGTCCAATGGAGCTTGGATTTCGTCGCCTTGTATGTCTGGGTTGTTGAAGAGTGGTAACCAAAGTGACTCGTATCTCCTTAAGGCGTTTTGAAAGGCAGGACCTTCAAGAAGATTTGGCTCGTGATCCACAAGATTTAAGAACGTCAATTCGTTTTGAGCTGCTTCAATCAAGTCTATATGTGATGGAAACACGATGCAATCAAAGCAGTTCGTCATTGGTGTCATGTTCTGCAAACAGAACAATGAATGCCGTTATCTAATGTGATGTATTTAAGGCCTGAAGGCAGTAGTGAGAGCATTTGCCTCCCACCAATGTGGCCCGGGTTCGATTCCCAGACTCGGCGTTATATGTGGGTTGAATTTGTTGGTTCTCTTCTCTGCACCGACAGAGGTTTTCTCCTGGTACGCAAGTTTCTCCTCGCCTGAATAACCAACATTTGACTTGATTTGTGTTAATTGTTGATTTCAGTTTTCAGTGTCCCTCCAGTGCTAGAACAACCAGACACTTAAAAAAAGTTTCTTTCCTTTCCTTTTTAAAGCATTTTTTTTATAATTTTTGGTTTAGAAGTGCCCTTGAATGGTTAGCTTCGAACAGAAAGTGTGGGCCATGGTAACGATACTGCATTTGTGCCTAAGGACTGCGTCAGTTTGAGTTTAGGGTGGTCATTATGAAATTGCGTTTTGCTTTCTGAAGGTTAGGTTTGTGGTCATAAAATGGGTTGGTATTTAGGCCTAATCAGTGGATTTCTGACTGGTTAACTAAGTAATGCGGTTTGGGTAACAGACACTGTCCACTAAAGTAACCAAGTGTATAGATGCATTTAATGTTGTAAATTTTAATGCGAATACAAAAAATAAAGATGCAGTCAAAAATAGTGCTGTTACTTCACTTCTTTGCAAACTGAACAAATGCTTCTGACAATTAAGTTTTGTTAGCTTGCTTGCAAGCAGCTTTGAACGAAATTTCTTTGCAATAATCGAGCTGTCCAGCGCAGAAAGAAATTCCATTTTGTCTACACAATCTGGAGTAGAATCGTCGCAGTTTGAAGCCATAGTTTGAAGGAGATTGTGATGAAAAATAAGTCCTGTTCGGTTTTTTTATGAATATTCTGATGACTCCTGGGATTTTAGGACAAATAGGCCATTTTCGAAGCTTGATAGTGAGGCATAGAAGACAAAAACAATAGAAACACGTTGGAGTGAAAAATATAAAAAACCATCCACTTACCTTTTTCTTTGTCTTCAGAACCTCTCTTCCAAGCTGAATGTTAATATATTGAAAAAGGCCTATTATCGTCTTATTTCTTCATATTCAATAAAAAAAAATTATAATATACATCGCAGGCTATTTTTTGCATTTGCCCGCTTATGATTATGCAAATAACTACGAATGTAATAACAATTATTCGTATCAACATTTATTTGCGGGATTTGCAACCAGTTCTCGGTGGCTCAGTGGTCCGAACTCTGACAGAAAGGTAAGACATATTCTCAAAAGAAAACTTGCAAGCAGGATTTGTAGACAGGGGGTGGCAGTAATAGTACTTGGGTTATGGCTAATGTACACATGAATGGAAATTGGAGTGAGGATAATCGGGAAACAATAAGGGAAAGGTGAAAGGTAGGAGAAAAAGATCAATCTACCAATGATATTTCATTTTCATACCCCCCTACCCCCCCCCCCCCCCAAAAAAAAACCATGCCCCTATTTTTAAACCACACCCCAAGAGATAAAAATCCCTTTTCAGACAGTTGATAAATAAGCTGGTTTAAAATTATATTCCTGGTTTTAAAAAAAGATCAAACTGGTTAGAAAAATATAAGCTGGTTTCAAAAAAATTCAACCAAGAGGAAAATCAATCCACAACAGATCTACAGAAGCTGCTGAAGCAGATGCCGCAGCGTGAATCCTCTATGTCGTGGTTTGCATGCAAATGCCAGGGCAATGCAGGAGAGTCGAGTAAGTGTCAGGTAATTCGAAAGCGGTCAGTGTAAAACGCAGACTGCAGATTGCAGACTGCAGACTGCAGACCGGGGGTAAAATGCAGACTGAGGTTATAACGTAACTGCTGAAAAAGCCCAAACCCCTAAAACAATATTTAGGCTTAACTGTTAGCATTTCTTATGGGTTTGGGCTTTTTCAACAGTTAAATTATAACCTCAATCTGCATTTTACCCCCGGTCTGCAGTCTGCAGTCTGCGTTTTACACTGACCGATTCGAAAGCCGTTGACACACAGTTCAACATTTGTTGATCAACGAATCTTGTACTTCACGTTCAACAAAAGTGAGTTATGCAATGTTGAATACGGTAAAAAGCCATTCGACATGTTTTAAACGTTGTTGAACAAATGTGAAAGAAAATAGGAACAAGCCTCGGCATTTCTTTAGTTGCCTGTTTACTTGAAGTTGAAGGACGCTCATGACGTCAATCAATCGTTCTTCAGTCTCAAAAAGCAGATGACAGAGGGTTCAACACTTGCTGATCACCAAGTGTTGAGAAATGATAAACCGAGCCAAGTAGTCGCCTCAGCGCATGTCTGCATGAATTGTTTACGTTCACACATCTGGGCCAAGAATGTTGACAAATGTTACGCAGTTCGCCAGGCCTGTCATGGCGTCCATTCCCTGTGTCAGGGCTTTTCAGTTTTTTTTGCTATGTTGGGGCCAGCTCAGCAGTCGATCAAAATATGCTTAGTCCAATAAAATGTAGACCATGAAACATTTCTTTGTAGGTTTAGAAACCTTTGAGTAATAAATAATGTGCTTTCGTTATGCCCATATTTTTCTTATCCAACTTGTTTATCACGCAACAAACTGAACGTTACAGACGGTACAGCCTTTGACACTGAACATACTTTAAAACGTCCCGCAAATATGATACAAAGGCAATGCCAGATATCAGACCAGGACTCTGGTCACAAAGACGTTCAAGTTAAAGATAAAAGCTGGAATCGGCGCACGAGGCCAAGCAGATAGTCGCAAAGGATTTCATATATGAACTGTATTAATCAATCAGGCGATCGCGCTTGAGTAATATCACACAAACGACAACATTGTTAAGTATGTTCCCACTCCTCGATCGTTTCCTGTTTCTATCAAGTAACACGAATTTTAAGTTGAGCTATTTTAAGGAAAGGACACGGTTCCCAAGAAGAAACTTTTAACAGGAATGGGATCAAGTGGCACGAATATATACACCCCCAAGACACGAACTGATTAGGCGTTTACAAGACGATATATAGATAGTTCAATACGTAGTTTTTGAAATGACACCTGTGCAACACTTTTTTCTATAAAATACTTCTTATTTAGAAGACCAACATACCTCTAAAAGCTGAGAGAATTGAAGATGGGCGATTGATTCGAAACGGATTTGACTCTGTTGTGAACCTTTGACTTCACACTGGATAGACAGCAAGCGACTTTTCTAACGATCTGTCATCAGAGGGATCAGTTCATTGGAAGCCTTGTTTTTCTTAGAGTTTTGAAACCAATATCCTGCCAATAAAGACTTCGCATGCTTTGAAATCACTGTTACAAAAACTCGTTTTCAAGCGATTCATCAGGCAGAAGCTGTCCTGAAAATTAAATAGAACACCCAATAAACAGATCGTGGAACTCAAATAGTTAATCCGGAGTTTGTGGCACGCCAACACTGTTTGACAGGGATCTTTGCTGAGTGGTTTGCGATGATTGACCGGTGCGTGCCAATAATCATGATTGGAGGTGGGATTTTACGAAAAAAAACACAACCTTTATTTGTATTACCATAATTATTTATAGTATCATTGCAAAAGCATCCACATTTGCAAAAACCCTAGAGGAAAACAAACAAAAAATATAGTTACAGTAATGAGAGAAACATTACTCTTACAATTATCATAACATACATTGCACTTTGTTAACCTTTGGTAACTGCTTTAGACGAGCAACATAATGCAACTTACTACTTTCAATCAAAGTGATACTTACTCGACTTACATTATTGATTGTAGCGGTGGAAGTGCCCCTGGAGCATTGAGAACCAAGATATCGCTTACTATCGTTTACTGGAGACTACAGCTCGCTGTATTCATTTATACAAAAAAGGTAAAAAGGCACCCAGAAGATTGTGGATCTTTATTCTCAATTTGGTAATTAATTAAACGTTAGTAATCGCAAGAATTCATCCAAGTGTGGGAGGCGTTCATAAACTAAGTCAACCATACGAAGTATTTACTTAATTAATAATGGAACAAAATTAATCTGTAATTTATCATTTGATTTGTCCGGTTTTAGACTCAAAGCAACGTCAACTTTCAGATTATCTTTGCATTACCATAATTATGTATAGTATCAATGCAAAAGAGGTAGGCATTGGGGTCTATTAGAAACCGAAAAACCGCTCAAAAATTCACCCAAAACCGAATAACCGAAGTAAATTTCGATTAAAACCGAATACAAACCATGAAAACCGAAAGTTTACAGACCCGGATTTCCAAGACCTTAATCGATCTGATACATTAGTGACACCTGCAGGATACGGACTAAACTATGTTAATTTCATCACTGTATGTGGATGCTATTTGTGAATCAGGCACATCTTCTAGTCTCTGTTTAAATTAGGGATTTTGCAATCGCAAAACGTTATCCTATAGCTCTGAAAACTAACATCGGAAATCAAGAATTTTGAGAAGTTAGAGATTAAGTTAGAGATTTGATTAAAATCTTGGGGCAATCAGTCACCTGCGACCTGTATTGACTGCACAATCTAACATGCAATTGCACAGCTTAATTGTTATCTTTTTGGTGGTCATCGGGAACTTAGTCACGGTGACGTTTACTGTGGTAAGAAAAAAGTAATTGACCTAACTTTTTAAAAACACGAGTCGATTATTGAACTCACTGCCCTTCCATGTCGCGACCTTCCTCAAATAGAACGTTTGTAGATGCCCCTGACTCATCCTGCTGGCCTTGTGAATTGGTGTCATCGATACTGATGTCAACGTCTTCGTCACTGCTTTCGTCGAAGAATTGGTCTTCATTAGAGTCACTGGCTGCTTCCTCTTCACCCTTGTTCAGATCTCCACCTTGCCTGAAGTTCATATGCACTTTATCACCAACTTCGAGGTGGCGTTGATAAAGAAATTCTGCCAATGTCCCGTGCTTAGCCATTGTTGTCTCTTGCCGCACTGTCCTTTGTCTTACTACTGCACCATATGATGAGGGTAGAGGTGTCACCAACGGTACATTTTGAAGAGACATTGCGGTGTTGGGCTTAGGGTACCAGAATATTTGACTGGTGTGATAATACGCAGCCCAGTGTGGTGCGAGTTTCACGCTCTCCTTGACAGTTGCACCAAACGATCCAGCATATTGCTTCGATATATTCACTTTAGACACCTCGTATTCTCAGTGCAATTAAGTCTTCCAAAATGCATCCATTGCCACAAACTATCAGATATTTGACGGCAGGATAGGGTCAATTACGACAACATGGTTCCCATGGCCTATTTGTAATGAAGACCCTGGGAACAAAGATGATCAACAAGGATTTTTCAAGGTCGATTAGGCTTTAATTTCAGTCCTTTCATTTTAATGTAAATCATGATTCCATTGACTTACGAAAAACAGTTCTATAGCTTCTGCAGGCTTAACTCTCTCTTTTTCACTTTGCACCTGGACCTGTTTTCCAGATCAAAGGCACACGACCACCTACGCAGAGGTTGAGGTTTGTCACGCATTCCTCTCAGTCATGACGTCTGCGTTTGGCTCCCGCTGCACGCGCTCGCAGTCGAGGAATCCAGATTCGAAACAGGCAAAACCGAAACGGCATTGGATACCAGATCCGAAAACTGCTTGTATTTCGGCTGAAAACCGAAAACCAAATGCTAAATAAGAAAAAACCCGAAACCGTAACAGACACAAAAACCGAAAATTTTTCGGCCAAATCCTGGAGCACTCTTTCTCGTAACTTACGCCATGATGAGTCTCTCACTAGTTTTAAACTGAGAGTCAAGAAACATCTAAATCATCTTAGTTAATTTTTCACCTTCATGAACTCTTCGAATGATTTTTTGCTTTCATTTCTATATTTTATTATTTATTCATATCATTTTGTACAAATCTCCATTTAAACCAGCTATGCGGAACTGGAATTTCTGTATAAATAATGTATATAAACAAATAAATAAATAAATAAATAAATAAAATTCGGTTTGTCGGTGCAAAAAACCGAAAAACCGGCCTAAGAAATGGCCAAAACTGAAAAATTGAAAATCCCAACGCCCCCTCTCCAAAAGCATCCACGTTTGAAAAAACCCTAGTGGAAAACAAACAAAAAAATAAGTTACAGTTAATGAGACAAACAAACAGTCAATTGTTAACATTTTGAATAAGTCGATGAGGAAAACCATCCTGGGAATTAAGTTAATCAGTCAGTCTATCAATCAGTCAATTCGGAGAACGGTACTCATAAAAATCGCAGATTTCCTGAGAGTAGAGCACGTATTGAGGACATTGAAAGAGAAAGGGGATTTTACTTTTGATTAGTTCGCATCCACAAATCGGGCAAATATGAGAGGTTGCAGTATATCTTTGGGTCGTGGTCATGAGTTTGTGATAGCTAACACATATTTTAAGTGAGACTTTCCTATCATTCTTCTTTCGGGTAAGCCTGGTTAACACCGTAGAACGGTTAAACATATCATGAATATCTTTGTTTTCTCGCTTATTCCACAATTCAAATAGTGGGTAGTTCAGGAAGCTTTTTTCAAATAAACTTTGGCAAGTAACGCGTAATTTTTATGACGTCATCTCACAGGTAACCCAGGCTCACTGTGTGCGTCACGTAGGTATTAAAATATAGAGAACATATGAGGCGAAGTTTAGGTCTGAAAATTTGCTAGAAAATGGTAATAAAAATCGATAAAACTTACCATGTGGTGAGCTGTTGTTGTCTTTAATACGTACACGAAGTTTTGGGGAAAATGGTCCCCGTTCACCTTCCTTCATAATATAGTGACAAGGTAGGAGACGGAAGCCAGCGTCGGGACTCCGATCGACCCAAAACAAGCACGATTTTTTCCGCGAAAATCAAATCCAGTCGCTAAATAAACACGCCAGGTTCGTGGAATAGGAATTTCTCTAAACCATGAATCCACTGAAGCATCTCCAGGTAGCAACGCGGAGCCACCAGACTCCGTAAAACTTGTAAGTTAACCTGCTAAAATGGCGGCCAGAAAGCGTGGTACTCACGAGGTGCCCAATTCAAAATGGCACTGAACTCTGGACGCCTGGTGACGAGTATAATAAGTTCTGGAGGGAGGGGAGTCCCAAATTGCTAAAAAGAAACCTCACTGAGCAATTTGGGACTCCCCTCCCTCGAGGGAGACTTATTATACTCGTCACCAGGCGCCCAGAGTTCAGCGCCATTTTGAATTGGGCACCTCGTGAGTACCACGCTTTCTGGCCGCCATTTTAGCAGGTTAACTTACAAGTTTTACGGAGTCTGGTGGCTCCGCGTTGCTACCTGGAGATGCTTCAGTGGATTCATGGTTTAGATAAATTCCTATTCCACGAACCTGGCGTGTTTATTTAGCGACTGGATTTGATTTTCGCGGAAAAAATCGTGCTTGTTTTGGGTCGATCGGAGTCCCGACGCTGGCTTCCGTCTCCTACCTTGTCACTATATTATGAAGGAAGGTGAACGGGGACCATTTTCCCCGAAACTTCGTGTACGTATTAAAGACAACAACAGCTCACCACATGGTAAGTTTTATCGATTTTTATTACCATTTTCTAGCAAATTTTCAGACCTAAACTTCGCCTCATATGTTCTCTATATTTTAATACCTACGTGACGCACACAGTGAGCCTGGGTTACCTGTGGTCATCCTTGAAGACGAAACGACGAGATCGACGAGGTGCTCACTTTGATGTTGGGATGTCCGATGTCTAGGCTAGCCTGCGAGCAGGCTCTCTCCAACCCAAGTCCCTCAGAGAGCCTGCTCGCAGGCTAATGTCAGGCCGAAGTTGCAACATGTTTCCGACTTAAAACCGAGTGATTTGACGTCATTAGTCCAACTTGAAGTGATTTTCAGGAGGGGGTTTCTACAAACAATTTTAACATCGAAACGAAAATTCAATACTGGTGGGTGCTTGATTTCGTGGACATGGAAGAAAAATTAATTGGCAAGCTGATGGCTTCGTTTGGTCGTACAGTGAAACCGCTTAATAGAGGTTTGCACAAATCTTAATCGCACAATATTGTTAATTTTTAGCACATTAAATGGTTTTTATTCTATGAAAACAACCGTTGCAGATTATTTAACAGCTCTCCTGAGTTTAGGTTCGAAGTCAACTTTAATGTATTTGTAATCTTTCGCAGTTTTCAAAACAGCAACGATGTATAATACTCTGCATACATTTGTTTTTTCTTTAAGTGTCACAGTCTTGTCTTTAGATCCAAAGAAATAATGAATTGTGGCTTGCTTCTGGCTTTGAAGAACCATTTCCTGCAGCAGATTTGTTGACTTTGAGAGGTTGGCTTTAGATCTTGCATATTCCAGAAGCCGGATTTTCAAGGGTTTGTTGCGCTTCTCGATCGGATTTAAACTCTGGTGCTCTCTCTTCCTCTTC
Source organism: Montipora capitata (assembly GCA_949126865.1). Lineage (NCBI taxonomy): Eukaryota > Metazoa > Cnidaria > Anthozoa > Scleractinia > Acroporidae > Montipora > Montipora capitata. Next base: position 66,059,973 of record OX421445.1, read on the forward strand.
TTCGACACACGGCGCCGCATGGGACAAAGTTTTTAAAAAGACGCACGAACTACGGGCAAAGTAACAGTTATTGGGAAACGAGTTAACAGAGATGCAGGTTATGGCTTCAAGTAGAGCTTCCTTGTGAATACCTTTTTCCTGGTGACGACTTTTTCTGCAAGTGGCTGAAAAAAAAAAAAATTATCCAAAGAAGGATTTTCTTCTTTGCGATGATGAGAACTTTGATCGTTAATGACACTCACCTACTGTAGTATGTATGCTTACAAAAGGGCGGTCAGCATTATCCTGGACCTTAGACGAGTAAAATGTCTAAGTGGTTTGCAACCCACTTTAATCTCTTACCGCCTAATTAATTATTCTCCGTAGTTCGCGTTTAAGTTTTTTCAGCGTACTCTTCGTAGCAATGAGCTGACCACAAACCTTTTATGACACTCGAGGTAGTGAGAGATGAAGCCTGTGCATGCCTGTGTGACAGTGCCATCTATGCCAGTCGAGCCGTGTTTTGTCACGCAATCGGAAGTAAACGGCCGAGAGGAAGAGACAATTTGGGGTTAGGGAATGTTCCAGGTTAGTGATAAATGGTACGTTTCAAAAATCAAAACGTGGCGGAGACTCGAGCGCGAAACGAGTTGTACAAGTTCTCCTTTGAAATAGTAGGGATTCTTAAGATCTACGACGACCACGTCGACGAAAACGTTAACTCAAACTTTGCATTAATTAAGCTGTCTTTCGCGATTACTCCGTCTCGTTCACGTCATACGATATGGGCGAAGTATCCCGTAGAATAAATTGGTGCGAGTGGTTTCAGAGTGAAAATAGCAATAGAGAATGAAAGATTCACATTTGCTCAGGTTGTCGTCAAAACCTCAAATCTGATGACTTCACGTGGTTGTTTTACCAAGTGCGGCTAACATATTCAGGAGCTCAAGCACGCGCGTTTTTGAGACGCGGATGACAACCGGAAGAGAACATTTCGCGCGCTAGGACAGTGGTGTCTCCCAAATTTTTATACTAATCATCTCTAATGGCGAAAAGATACTTGGCAATGTAAATGTGGTTGTGTGAAGACAAGTTAAAAATGAAACAGCTCACTTCCGGTTGCCGTCCTCGTCTCAAACACGCGCATGCTTAAGCTCCCTAATTAGCTTAGCTTCGTAGCTTGCGGTATGTTGGCGCGAGAGGCAAATTAACGAGCGGCAAAGCCGCGCGGAGAATGGGATCGAAGGGGCACTTTGAAATAAGTTGGTACCAACGCAAGCTCCCGCCCAATAATGTATATTTTCTAACTGAAGCCTGTTAATGCGGGTCTCTCTCATTGTTACTTGATATTTTTAAGAAAGAAATCTTAAGCTAAAAGCAATGCTAACCTAGCAAATGGTTGGCAAAGGCTTAGACTTTGTGTTGGATGTCAAAATTGGACCTGTATTTAATTAATTTTGCTGCATTTCCGGAAACATGACAACTTGCAACCCCCAAGAGCATCCGCGATCCAGCCTCCTTCCCAGTCGTCCTCACGCGTTGCAAACTCGTTCCCAGGGCTTTTCTCCGCCGAGGAGAGGAGAGGAGAGAGGATGTCTCTCGCGCCAACAACACCACCAGTTTGGGCCGATTTACACGGTACGATTTTTGTCGCATGCGACAAGCTCACGACAGGCCTACGACATTACTTACAATTGTCGCAGCGTTTTAAAACATGTTTTAAAATGCTACGACATTTTTTCTGACGTACACGTCAATCGTTAAGTCATGTCGCGGGCCTGTCGCAAGCTTGTCTCATACGACAAAAATCGTACCGTGTAAATCGGCCCTTACGCAGGCTACTAAAGCATGTGCTACGATTATCTTTCCTCTTTTAACCAATGATATTGTTGCTTTGTGGCGTTCTCGGGGACGACCGCGTCGTAGATCTTTAAGTCCCTACATAACAGTGTCAAACCTCCAAAAGTATAACTTTGCGTGCCTGGCGATGATAGACGAGGATAAACAAATCAACCAGGGTGACAAAGGCGAACATTTTGAGATTGTTTAGGGGGCGTTTCATAGATTGGTAACTGACTTTCGAGTACCATAGATCCAGAATAAAATTTACAAATATCAGCAGAAAAACGCAAGTTTCATAATTTATAATAATAAAAACGACTTTATTTAACGAGGCTAACATATTTAATGGCGACCCAGTAGTTTTCAATATGGCCCTCGATCCGATCGAATAAGCTTTTTGCGATATATTAAAATTCAGCTTGAAAGAGAGGTTTAGAGGACAAAGACAAAGAAAAGTGGATGATATGCAAATATTTTTCACATTCATTCCAACATGTTTCTATTGTTTTTGTCTCACTGCCTCACTATCAACCTGAATATTTGGTATTTCGAAATTGGCCTATTGGAATTTTTAGAAATGTTGGTTTTTCAGGAGAGGGGAAAACCGGAGGACCCGGACAAAACCTCTCGGAGCACAGTAAAGAACCAACAACAAACTTTATCCACATAAGGCCACGAGTCCGGAATCGAAGCCGAGCCACAATCACCACTACACAACCCTGCTCTCAAAAAAGACAAAACAGACAAGACAATACAAACAGCAGAGACATGGAATAGAAATAAAAATAGCACTCTTAAAAGTGAGTAGCTTTGTGGTGTTGTTATACTTTCCCTTACATACATACATACATACATACATACATACATACATACATACATACATACATACATACATACATACATACATACCTACATACCTACATACATACATACATACATACATACATACATACATACATACATACATGCATGCATGCATGCATGCATACATACATACATAACCTTTATTTCCTCTCGAATTTCAGAGTAGCTTGCAAGAGCTAATATCTTCGAGAAAACATAAAAGGAAAGTATTATATATATCTATGCAAAACAACTAAAATACACAGTATTACAAATATCTATTAAATATTACATGTCATTAGAAATTTAAACAGCAAAATGAAAATAAGCGAAAGCGTCTACACAAAGATACGGCCCTGGATTTCCCTCTTAAAATCTGTAAATGCACTCACACGATAGAGTCAGGCAGTGTATTCCATAGCTTAGATGAGAAGTAAGAAAACGAATTAAGGCCATAACTAGTTGTTCTAGGTTTTCTAAGTGACAGTATGTTATTACCGCGAAGATTATAAGAAGAGCACCGAAGTGAAAACATATCTTTCATATAAGCCGGAAAATGAGTGAAAAACAGGCTCTGCTATAACAATATAAGGAATTTCTGAACGCGCTTATTGCATAAGGAATTAGTGTTGACCCTAGTGAGAAGGCTATCATATGGAGACAAGTAATCCCCAAGTATAATTCTAAGTATTCTCTTATTTAGCTCCTCTAGCTCATCCGTATTTCGCGCCCCACAAAAATGCCAAACTGAAGAACACTAGTCAAAATGCGGTAAAATGTGCGCATTGTAAATCTTAAGGTAAAAATATTGAAGATCCGTTACCAGGATTCATGCTAAGAAAGAAGTAAAATCGTTCTCATTTTTATCCGTTGAAGGCAGCAGTTCAGTCTGTCGAAAGTTCATAGTTTTTTCAAAACTTTTTACCAGAGAACGATTTTACTTCTTTCTTAAGTAAGGTGTCCCTGGGTATGAGTTTTCGAAAGCGCAGCATAACATTAAATTGATTATTGATCCTTTTGCATAAATTGGATACGTGACTAGAAAAATCGAGCTTATTATCTATTTCCATTCCAAAAATCTCCAATGTGTCCTTTACTGGGAAGGAAAAACTATAGTCCGTATCACCAAGGACTAGACCCTGGTGCTTGCTCTCGTTAACTAACATTCCATTTTCATGGTACCAGTGATTGGCCACCTTAACATTATGAGATACGCATGCGTCTAGAGTCGCTGGATCGACGTGGGAATAATATATCTGATGATCATCAGCATAAGCGTTCAGCTTGGCCGTCTTGACTTGGAAGAAGAGATCATTGATAAAAAACAAAGAACTAACCCGACAAAGCCGAGAACGGAAGGGTCAACAATTCCCAGTCCCTTCAGTTGACAAACACAACCTTCCTATGCTTTTGTCAACAGTTAAAAGAATGAAAGTTCTTTTGTGAGAAAATTGTGTACCGGACTTGAGTTTGATACACCGTATATTCATATCTTGAACGAATTTCAACCATCCAGTTGTTCCCGCTCCTTTTGACTGCTGCGCTAGCATTCGTATTATCACTTCTCACTTACATGAAGAATAATTTAATTGACAATTTCTGATAGACAGTAATATAAACGTTACCTTGGAACCTAGATGAAGGTTCTTTATCCCATATTTAATGAGGCTTCCCCAACTAACCCTTTTTACTCATCAAAAAAATTCAATTCTGGCCTTAAATATCACCTAATGTGATTTGGAGAAAACCAATACTTTTTCAAACGTCTTTAATTTTTTAAACAATAAAAGTATTTAAGATATTTTAGCTCCGTACTGTGTACATTCGCCTGCTCGAATAAATATATCGCCACTAAAGCCAAGAAGCGGTTGTACCGTCGGTGAAAAAATAATAGTATTGTAAAAAATGTTTCAAGCTGATAGCTTTGCAAGCAGCTGCATGGGGATCATAAATAAGAGGGCTCCAACGAAGTAACACCAAAAGGGCCCCACACTCCAGTACACAGTGCAGCTCACTACGGGACCTATGGCTCGCGCTAACGCACCCAGGGACCTGAATATTCCCATGATCTTTCCCTTTTGGTCAGCATTTCCTGCGAGAAAAAAATATGACAATGATCATCAGTAATGTGAGGTAAGAAATAGGGGAATAGTTAAACAAGTCACACATTCTGTGAACTCGTAAACTAGTTTGTTTCCCACTAAACGTAGTCATTTCATGTGTCAAAATGTGAGACACAAGTACACAGTTTGCTATTGTCTGTAGTTGTTAAGTGCTTTGCTTCTGTTTCGAAGGGAAATTAATAAATCCCTTAGTCTTTTAATGGGAACGACTAAAGTGAGTCCAAGAGCAAAGTTGTTTTGTAATAGTTTTGCACTTAAACTCGCTTTAAAAGTATCAAATTTACTCATAAGCGAATGAGTCATAAAAAATCCTAGAAAAACGAGTCACTGTTACCGTGATGAGAGATAAGAGTTGTCAAACAAGGCACAACTGTTGCCGAACCTGCAAAAAGACAAAGAAAATATATTTTTTGTTTTTCCGACAAATAATACAATTATGCATCAGAACCAGCTGCGTGAAGCTCACTTTCTCGAGTGGTTAAGCGCAAGGTACACACAAGAGCAAGGGTTTACTCCCTTCGCGCGTGATAGATGATGATGGCTTCTCGCATGCAATGCCGACTATTTGTTTTGTGATAGGCTCAACTGAGGGGGGAAAAGGGGGGTACTCTCTTATATGGGCTATATAGGTATGTACGGCCCCAAAGGGTATGTTTTTGTTGCCGTTTTGGTTTGAAATAGGGCATGGTTTGTTCACTCAATTCTTGAATATGGGGTATCTTTTTTAGAAGCAGCTTCTTCATTATTAGGCGATAAGACCATCAACAAAGCCCTTCTCAATTTATTTAGCCAACTGAACCAACTATCGAATAAGTCTGTAAGTCTGAAATAGGGTAAGGGTTTTTCAGCAAGCAGGCCGCTTCCACCCCCCCCCCCCCCCCCGAATTTGAGTTCATGCTATATCTGCCTAACTTTCAAAGATCGCTCAAAGTAAACAGTTTGCCTTTAGCTTTTAAATGAAGAGTAATGAAGAATTAACAGAGTAATTTAAAAATTCGTTCTTTTTCTACAAGACTGCCTCTCACGTTTGTTTTCGCAGTCTAGAAGCCACGTTCACGAAAATAATGACCATCAGCGTGAAGGGCCAAGTTATTCAATGCCTGATTAAGCTAATCCTAGACTGATTACTGGAAAAATTGCAATTTACTTACATTTTACTTTACCTACTTTAATTTCCAGTTTACTTACTAATAAACAATTTCCTTCCCTATTCCGGAATAAGAATACGTGGAGTGATGATTAAAACGGTATGTTTGGCGCGTTTCGTAGCAACAAGGACAACAAAAACATGTTTAAAATAGCATTTTAGCGGATGTTTGACAATATTTATGTAAATCACCGCAAAAACGAAGGATTTGTACCTTATATTCCATGCATTCTTATTCCGGAATACGGTCAATCGAACCCACCCTTAGTCCTTTATTTTGACATAGCATTTTCTTTTTCCTTTTTCCTTCAACATAACATCGCATTGTAATAACCTTCAACCCCAAATCCAAATCGTTTGGTATTTAATCGCGGATTGATGTTTATCAGCTTTTGCAAAACTGGGCGGTGATATTATTCAATTCTGCGCGTATCTGAAAACATACCAAATGAGAACAGCGCAAGTCCGGCGTAAAGAATGGGAATAGACTTGGCTAAACCAATAATAACCATCGCAGGCATAATGGCTGCCATCCCCTAAGATTGAGAAGAAACAAAAACAATTTATCAGCTATCATCAGTAAAAACAGGAAAAAACGTAAGACCCGCGAGTCAGCGGGGCTAATTGTCCAAAGGGCAAATTTTGGGGACACCCAAATTTATAGATGGCAGTACCTTAAGAGCTGTTTTCTTTTCAGTGCCAGGAGGTTGCCTGCGGACATGTCCACCTAGGGAATAAATATTTTCACTTAAATAATTAAAAGGCAGTGTCATGGTACTAAAAAAACACACATGAAATTGCTTGACTATGCAAGGTGACAGTGGGCGAGAATACTTACGGTAAGCCTGCGAGCAAGCTCTTCAAAGCGCTTTGAACAGCTTGCTTACAGGATAACTTCAACCAAGGACTATGAGAATATATGCTGCATTTTGTGCAGCTGTAAACAAGCGTACCTTGCACAAGTGCCATTGTAATTCCTATAAAAAAGAACATCATTCCTTGCTGCATGCTGCAAACAAATTACAAATTTTAAAAAATACAAGTATTTCAAACCTAACACAAGGCCAGTGTTAAAGGCTCAAGCAGAAAATCACAGCACTAGCATACGCTGGTACCTTGAATATTGAAAGTTTCTGTGAGTCAAAAACGTCAGTGTGAACTCAAGACCAGAGAAGAAGAAGAGAAAAAGAAAATAAACCAAACCAAGGCCTCGCACTGTTTTTAAATCTACAATAAAAACAAAAAAACACATTGTCTTTACAATAATAACACAACAGTATTAAACTGAATGAAGTGTTGCTTAAAATGCTCTTGTAGCAGCCATGACACTGCATGGGAAGAGGAAAAGGGGAAAAGGGAGGAACAGAGATCTGATGAAAGAAAAATGCTATTAAGGATGGTGCCTACTATTGTTATTGTGGATACGTTCTGCACATCTCGAGATACTTGGGTTTCCTATCGGTGATGCTCACTTAAATAACAGGGATATTTTTGCGCAGTTTAAAACTATCCATAGAAAGTAGATCTTACTAAGTTCTCTTGGTATCCAAAAAGAAACTTGGGGGTAACCATGCATTTTTGAGAGATAATTAAGCTTCAATTTGAGAATGAATGCCAAACATTGCTTTATATTTTAAAGCCTTTTACAAATATTATTCATCAATTATCTTGGAAAAATGTGTGGTTATCCCAATTTTCTTTTTGGATTTCAATGACACTTGTCAAGATCTACATTTCCTGCATAATCAAGAACCGGGGCAAAAGCACCTTTGAATTAGTAGGCACCATCCTTAACATGCAATCATAATTAGGTGTGCTGCTGAGAATTACTGATCGCTCTGCTGAGCAATCAACGCCAGGTTTCTTTAGTTTAATGCTTTGCATTTAACTCCATTTTGATACAACAGTGACTTTACAATGTAGAATATGTAGCCTTTTTTAAAGACCCATGATGCATGTGAGTGTGAATGGTGATGGTGGATGTCACCCTACATGTAGTTAATGCCTTATTCTGTGAATAAATAATACTTGTGTGCCAAACCTTCTTTGCTAGATCTGATATCTACGGCATCAAATCTGAGGAGTGATACTGGGTTGAGTAGATGGCTAGCAGTTTTGAACTCAGATACCAGACTCTTGGCCTGAAGAAAAAGGATTTAAGTAACAGATAAATACAGAGAACAGCCGCCTTTTTACCATGATTATATAGAGGCTCATTAACAATTAGACCCGTAGCCCTTGAGGGCGAAGGGTTTAATTGTTTTAGTATCACCCAACTAGTCAGACAGAAAAGGCAATACTAAAGTTAGCAAATGCAAGTTGAAGAAATATTCATTTGGAAATAAAACGAACGAAAAGGGTCACGCTTTTCTCTACTCTAAGAGTATTACTAATAGTCCTCTAGTAGTGTAGCCACTTAAAATGCAGGATTTGCATTAGTCCACTAGTTGGGTGAAACTAATAGCCATTAGTCTAAGAGAATAATACCGGGTTCAAAAACAACATCTGAGATTTACATGCATAATTACAAGCACTACAGTGTCACCTACCCTATTATCCTCTGGTAGGCTCTCTTTGAGGCAAAACCACACATATAATATATCAGCTACAGTTAATGTGATCGCAAACAAAGCTGGTAGGAGATAAGGGTTTCCACTCTCAAGTGATGACCTTTTTGCAAATATTGCACCAATTACAGGACCAATAATAAAGCCAAACGAATATGCAATACCCACAAATGCCTGTTGGTACAAAAAAAATTGATATGCGGATCAGTTCATAATTACCATAAAAACAGGCAATGATGACACTGATTGTAGAGTCCAGCCCCTCTGGGCCCAGGGGACAGCATGTTAGCAGTTATCTAAGGGTTTTCAATTACATGTAGAGCCGGGAGCCGGCGAAACTGATTGGCACTCCACATTAACTCGCCGCCTACTTTTCCTTGGAGATTAACCCCAAAGTTTACGAATAACACAAAAAACATTCACACAGAACAGGAGCCTTGAATTGGCAAAGTTTTGTTCATGAAAAACAAAAGAGGCTAGCCTTAATTCTGAGTAGTTTTCACTTGAGGATTTTGAGGCAGCAGTCCAGCAGTCCAGTTCTTGGTGTAAGCTTCCTAATTCTAATCATTAAACATTTGAAGCATGACAATTCGACATTCCCAAAAGGTCTTTTAGGTCACAACAGATCAAATACATTGCATGCAGCTGTACAGAATGCAAGGGAGCCTTAAAGAAAAAAATTGTGCTCTCTCTAACTGGCAACGAGGCATACTTTTCTTTAGACAGGGCAAATACCTTTTCACGCCCTGTCTAAAGAAAAGTACGCCTTATCGCAGGTACCCTCTCTGAATAAAAAAGCCAAAATTTAATGATATTAGTGTTCTCTTCAAATACCATAATTTTATGCTCCAGAATGCAGGAAATGCATTCTAAGAGGCCTGAAATTTCAAAAAATTTCCCCCTACAAGCTTGTGCCTTTGGCCCTCGGGAAAGGCCCCTTTGGCGCATGTTCTCCATACTCCACTTTTGCCACTTACTAAAACTTCTATTGAAAACCCTGTAAATGTATATGGGTGGTGAAAATTGGCAGAAAGCAGCAGGAGTATTGAAACTTTAAATTGGTACACTAAGGAAGAGCGAACAAGAAAAGAGAAGCCCAAAATATTGCAGCTAACAAGTTGAACGCTACACTGACAAATGACTATCACTACTGTAACAATAAAAATGTTCAAACATTTGTTAAAGGACATGGGTGACAATAAAAATTACTACAATATGTTTCAGTTAGTACATGCACTATGATTGACTATTTTAGCAGGCCATATTATTCTTCAGCATGTACAGCCCGATGCCCAGCCTGATAAATTTGTAATTTTCATGCAAATCATTTTCTAGCATGTTTTTGATGTTGTTTTAATATGTGAAATAAACTATTTGAATCTTGCAAGAAACTATTTCAAAAAGCCAGTAAGATTTATTAGTTTTTCAGATTTTTACGCATGCCAATCATTTGTGGCAGTTGATCATTCTGCTTGACTTCAACTAGTTTCCTTCCTGCATGCCTTACTGTATTTTATATACCTCAGGAATGTGACAACTATCTTATTAACCATGTTTTCTTGGTCCATAGTGAAACTTACATGACATGCAGATCCTCGTTTTTCCTGTTAATTTAAGGCCTTTGCGTTGGGGCCAAATAAATGGACAAAAAGTTAGTCTGTAATAGACCATATTCGTATTCTCGGTATTGGACTGGAACTAGCTTGCAATGGAGGCTAATCTTTTCAAATGCAAATACTTTTTAATATATTCCCCCGCATTAGCCTCCATTGCAAGCTAGTTCCAGTCCAATACTGAGAATACGAATAATGTGGACCAAGAAACCATAGACTGCAAGCAGTCTCTCTTCAGTCAAGTCTAAGGTCGGCAGGACTGGAGAGAGAGAATTGGCCGAGAGGGAAACTGGAGAGAGGCGGGAAGAAGACACTTTCCCGCCTTCTCCCCAGCTTCCCCTCGGCTTTCGCTCGCTTCGCTCGATTTCCTCACTTGCACTTTCCTTGCTCGCGCGACCATCCTAAGGGACTGCTCACAGTCTAAAGAAAACAAGGTTTGTAAGAGGTATTTATTGAGGTAATCTAATTAAAGTGAGATGAGGAATATGAGCAGTAGAAGAATCACCATTAATAATTAGACTACATGGAAAAGTCATTAATTTATTGAACCTTGGACTAGCAGGGAAATACTTATAACTAAAAAAAAGCAAAGACAGCCACCAAATGCAATCCATAAATACTGCAGAGAATCCTGGAATGGAATCTGGGACACTGATTAGAGGAGGAAACAACTCTCACTATTCTGCCAAGTTAAGCTCTTCAGTTGCAATAAATGACACTGTGACAAAATCTGCTGGAACCGAAAATGCTGCAGGTATACATACCATTCCCTTTCCCCTGTTCCTTACTGTGGTGACATCAGCGATGATGGCTGTACAGATCGTAACGTTCCCTTTACATAAGCCACCAATGATTCGTGCCAGGACAAAGATAGTGAAATTCCAAGAGCAAGCCCACAAAACATATGAGGCCAGCACTCCTATCTAAAAACATTATTTAAATATCATTTTAGACTGAAGCAAAAATACATTAAATGTCAATCTGTTGTCAAAAACATGGACACACTTCAAAATGTAACCTAAAATAACCACTGACGCATTCATAACATGGATCATCTCCAGTACTTGAATGTGTAGATCAAATCACTATCTTGAATCTGATTGCCTTATAGAACCTACAGTTTACTCTGGGAATCTGCAATCTACATTGTACAGTAAGTGGATTATCTACTGGCAGTTTAAATAATAATAATAATTATTATTATAATAACAACAATAAATATAATAATAATAATAATAATAATAATAATAATAACTTTATTTAAGTGCTGACCTAACAGCAGATCACAATAATCATAAATAATAATATTATGAATATCTATAATCATCCCTTAGCTACAACTGGCAGTCTAGGCAGATATTTTCTAAAGGTAGTCAGTCACTTAAAGTTTTAAAAGTCTGCTACGAGCCTAGAAGGCCCACCAGGCCGGCTCTTATCTCCGGTTTCTGTAGCATGAAGCGCCTAGGAGTATTTCTACTCCCCCCTGGATGGGATGCCAGTCCATTGCAGGGTTACCCCCAGCATTAAATTTGCCAGTACCCATTTATACACCTGGTTGGAGTCTTGCCCAAGAACACAACACAATGTCCCCGGCCAGGACCCGAACCCGGACCACTCAATCCGGAGTCAAGCACACTGACCATGTGGCCACCGTGCCTCCCACTTAAACTTTTAAAGGCATCGAATGTCCATTCCGTTTTCATGACTATTATTTATAATGGAAACTAATATTATTGTAAAACATGTCCTTACCATACAAAGTATCATAGGTACTCTCCTTCCAAACACATCAGAAAAGGCACCAATCAAAGGACAGCATAAAAATTGAAGCAAAGAAAACAAGGAACCAAGAAAGCCTGAAAAAAGATGAGAAATAAATAAATATTAGGTTCTCTGGGCAGACTACGACAAAATGTAGTTCTCTCTAATTCTGCAACTGAAGGCTCCAGTACACAAACATTTTACTGGAAGAAATTTATCAGCATCAGATGCTGGTTGATGCTGGTAACAAAGTACATCTTCATGGACCTAAAATTAAGACTACAACAATAAAAGTCTCTCAATAATAAATAAATGTAAAACAATAGAATGGACATTTATGGTCATTTAAATCAACTGTTTCAAGACATTTAAAACATTTCAGAGCTTAAATTATCTGGATAGTTCACTCATCTTCCTAAAGGCACTAGAAAGCAAGGTCCAACTCCTCCTTGCAATGGTCTGGAAAGTCTTAACCCCATGTAGCCATTTTGTGTACTGGAAATCAGATTCTAGGTTTTCTTTGTTCCTTAACCTAAGTGCAGAGGCCTTTCTTTCTAGTGATAAAATAGCTCTCAAGTTGCTTAGAGCAAAAAAAATATTATTTCTCAAAGTACTGTAATTTAATCTGTACCACCAAACAGCACAGCATTGAAGCGTCCATTATCTGGCATTCCCAGCAGCTCTCTGAATGAGTTCACTTGGTGCATTATTGTACTGTACAACCAGTCCTAAAAAAGCAAAGAGCAAAGCACATTTATTTAACTATTTTAACTATGTTGGAATACATGTATATTGCTACCTAATGGCTTCAAATGTTTGTCTTTTTATATCATTTTGATGCCTAATTCCTGGAAGAATCAATCATTTAAAATTATTAAAACAAAATGATATTATCATTATAATGATAGTAGTTACAGGGTCTTCTAAACACTTTTACACAAGATTCATCTGCTTTGATTTGTATTACATATTTCCAAACAAGCAAAACCTAATGTTCCCTTTAAAAGCAAGTCTAGTGTACAGTACTTCAAAATGTATAATAATTCAAACATGAGACTAACAGCCTATCAAAACATCGATAAAACATCACCTGTACGAACTTTTATACCTGGTAATCTATGATCATTCTGAAAAGCCCAGTGGCGGCTTTGATTTCAGTGTCAGGGAAGGACGGGCTGAATGAGCAAACAATGCAATTACCGTATCACTTATTCTCAACAAAATGAGCTTTATACATGTATAAAGGTCAGAAGTGATCTTTTTATAAAGACCACTGGTGATCTTTATGAAATACTTTTCATTGAAATTTCAGCCATTACAAACTTCTGGGCGGATACTTTTACCCATTCTCCTCCCAAACTTCTTCAATAAATTTTGTCAACCAAAAATCGAAATTGGTTGTACTTTAAAAGACTACATGTATGTGGGTGCGGAGTGCAGAGTGCAAAGTGTGGAAAATGTGGGGTGTGTGGAAAACGTGGAGTGTATGGAAAATGCACGGACCGTGTGTCGAGAATGCAGAGTGTGGAAAATGCAGAGTGTGTGTAAAATGAGTGAATCCCCCACTAACATAGCTGTTGTTAGCGCAAAATTAGCTGCAGATGATTCCCCAGTTTTTCCGCAAATTATTTATGCTAGGGTAGACTGGATCACCCCCGACTCTTTGAAGCTAATTGCTAATAAAAGTGGAGAGCTGTTAAAGGAAAGGCAAGTAACAGAATTATCAGTGGCCACAGCTTACAACACACTCATTATTCTATCTAAATCGAACCCAGCAAAACGTCACATTGTAATCTTGTATGCTGATGGAAAAGAAGAGTGCCAGGACTGCCAAGGCCATGCTGCGTTGTCTTTGTGCACTCATGCTGTCAGAGCATCTTTGAAAAGAGGCAGCCTCGATTTGTTCCTTAAATGGTTGGTGGCCACTAAACGGAAAGCAGGTGGGCTGAACTACAGTAAAGCAATCACCTTTGGAATGCCTGCAGGAAGAGGCAAAAAAGGAGAAAGACCCCAGACAAGAAGACATGGCCAACAGAGTAGCAGGATGGTTATTCCACGCATTTTCTGCCCCAGTTCCGCTTCAAACCAAAGGCCAAATATGGGAACGGACACAGTTCAGCCACGAGAAATGTTCCATTTGAATCCTTGAAATGTTTCTTCTCAAGAGACATTGGTGCATCCTGTAAAGTGCCCTCACAGTAGACCAAACGTTCCCTCTCAGCAAGCACAATATCCAATTCACCTAAAATTTCTTATCGTGAAGCACAACATATTGCTCGGCTTGTATCCTGCAATAATTATACCATCCCATTTCGACACATTCGCCGTTCCCTGGTGCACCCTCATGTTGTCCCTATTCTACAAATCCACCATCGGCAGCAGGAACGTGGCACTGTGGACTCTCGCCGCATTTGTATAAACTTGTAGCTTTACCCAACAATGTATGGAAGTGCTACGGATGTGGTGAGAATTTTGCTAACAATTTTCGCCAACCGCCATTTAACATGTTGACAGACAGGTTGTATGGAGAGATGAAAGCACAACGACACTGGTGTACAGCCCCAACTTCAGTAACACTTATTACCGCCCAGCCCTCTCACACAAAATAAAAAACCCTATGTTTAATGGACAAGTCCACATTGATGTGAGCGCATGCAGATCACTTGATCAAGGACAAATAGACATTGTTACAGGACACGATCTGTTTGTAAAATAATATAATCGATTTCGATGATCGGACAATTAGTAATTAATGACCCAGCTTTTGAGAGGAAAGAAAACTCGCTTAGCATTCCTCGATTGCCTTTATGATGTAACTTACAGTTAGCCGTTTATTAAATCTGTGACATTGGCAGCAGTATTGTAATCACTCTCTTAGTGTTCCTCAAATTCCATAGCATTATAGTATTATAATACTATATATTATGATTATATAAATCGAATCACAGTATAATTATAATTTGAACAATCTCCATTGAATTTGGTCATTTTTGCTTCTTTCGCAATGTCCTGTAAGTTAGTATCTCCCTCGCCAAAAAAAAAGCTTCACAACAACAATCTACTCATTTTCCACCCACCCCAGTCATTTTCCACACACTTCATGTACTTCACTGTGTGATCCCGCATAGTTTATCCGACCTTCTGAATTAAAACAATTTTCCCATGACAATCCTGGAAATTCAAATGCTAACATTATTGTTTATAATATTAACATTGTCGTTGAAATCTTGATGTAATAGTACAATATATATATCCTTAATCACAACCTACAATAGGAATAATGTCATACATCGCAAAGATAAGCACATCAAATATCTTGTCTTCTTAATACAATGTTGATCTGAGTTTCATGTCTTTGGTATAGCTCTAAATTCAGTCTTGAGTTCAAGTCTTCTTATAAACAAGTTTTGTTTTCATTTCTCATTATTCCATATTGTGCTGGCCCTGTGTGGTCCTGCTTTCAACTGTTATTCCGTTTTCAAGGGTATATTTGGTAACCGGTCGTTTCGCCTACGTGTCCGTTCGCCAAGGTATGAAGTCTATTCACCAACGTCTAATGTCAGTTCGCGGGTTTCGACAAAACACTGACCCCCGGTCAACTGACCCCCTTACTGACCCCCCTACTGACCCACTATAAAATCAATGGGAAAATGAATAATGCTTACTTAAGCCTCAACAACCCTTT
Source organism: Montipora capitata (assembly GCA_949126865.1). Lineage (NCBI taxonomy): Eukaryota > Metazoa > Cnidaria > Anthozoa > Scleractinia > Acroporidae > Montipora > Montipora capitata. Next base: position 66,075,533 of record OX421445.1, read on the forward strand.
TTAAACGGCATTGTTCAACAGTATTTAAGTCTAAGCACCCATTTTAAAAAGGTTAGTTTTCGATTATTGTTGTGATGGCCGATTACTTCATGTAAGCTAACCTTTTAAAAATGGGTGCTTAGACTTAAATACTGTTGAACAATGCCGTTTAAAAAGGGTTGTTGAGGCTTAAGTAAGCAGTATTCATTTTCCCATTGATTTTATAGGGGGTCAGTAGGGGGTCAGTAAGGGGGTCAGTTGACCGGGGGTCAGTGTTTTGTCGAAACCCTCAGTTCGCCAAGTTACGCTTATATGTCAGTTCGCCCACGTCCAAAATACTTTGTGAAATAGATCTGAAATGTATTTACAAATTACCAAAAGAAGATAATGTGACCTTTGATCCAAGATGAATTGTTTGTTTCGGCTTGAAAATGTTTGTTTCACTCTCCCCAATCTCTCTCTCCCTCTCTCTCTCCCACGCCATCCACGGCTTTATTTGTGAGCATAAACCGGCTGTAAAACCTTTTTATTAAACATTTGCGTAGTTGAAATATGTTTGTTTAATTACGAGCTTAGAAGCGTTCACTTGTTTCCCGCTAGTTTCGCCTACGTGTTTGTTCTACTCTCGCAGAGGGTTTATGCATTGCTTGAAACGGGAACAAGATATTGGACGCATTTACTGGTATCTGTCTTTGGCAAACATTTTTAAGTGCGTCCATTTAGTTCGTCTCTCCATCAATTGCAAACACTGATTAACTATTTGCGGCAAAACTTTTTCCTTCCCCCACTCAACTATTAAATGTTCCCCCTACAGCCTGCTTCTCTGCCAGTCTCTTTTCTCTCTGTTACGAGAAAATTAGAAACGCAATAAAAACAATGTGAGCTCATTAACTTCGCTTGTGCGGCATATTGCAAAGGAAGTGAGAACTTTTTCAACTTGAGTAGGATATTGTTTAAACGTTTAAATTATGATATGTAACTATAACAAAGAAAAGATAACACCAACAATATCTGCAATCAAATTCCTGCGATTTCGATCTGGCTTAATCAGGCATTGCTGTATAAAAGGGCTGTGATTTTCTGTTCAATTCAACCCACTCAACTTATCGAAGTATTTTCACTGATCAGATATTTTTACAAGAGTCATTCGAGATGGAAAGCTATTATTGTATCTACTGCAATGAGGAAGTAACAGCGAGACAAAACTGAAGAAGTCAGTAAAAATTGCAACCAAAAAATGGCTCCTTTACGAGCCACAAAGTTTGCAAAAGAATATGACCAGCAATAAACTATCAATAAAGAAACCCAATAAAATTTGAGTGGGGATTGGGGCGCATTGAAAGGTTCAATAACAAATATGGCGGTTCACATCAACAATCCCTCTCAGGAAGTGAATTGCAAGTTATCTAATTGACAATTATTTTCAACGAAAAAATTTTTTTTGGACGTTGTCGAACTGGCATCAGACGTTCGCGAATAGACTTCATACGTTGGCGAACTGACACGTTGGCGAAACGACCGGTATTCGTTTTCAAGACACAAACCTTTATAAAAACACAACATAAATTTATCCTGTATATTTCTGGAAATAGTCC
>OX421445.1:66087106-66104606 GCA_949126865.1 Montipora capitata
CTCGTTTAGATCATCGGTGACCCCTATTTCTTAAGACATGAATCACTTTCTCTTCTTACAAATTATCTACAAAATATGATGAAATGAAAAAAACCATAATGTAGGAAGTTATCTTTTTTAAATTTTTTTTTCCTTCTGTCCTAAGTTCCGGAAGTGGTTACAACGGGTAGCGCTTGAAAAAACGCTCGCTGAGGATTAACTCCACTGTTTACGACATCGCCAGCAGCATGCAATTATCTAAAAAACCTACTCCTATATTTCTATGCACAGAAACCTTCGCTCCAACATATAATTTACGGATGGGTAGATGAGGCTACATCTCTTTATGATGACCTATCTATCAAAATTTCCCTTGCCTTTTTCTCCGAAACAAAGTCGCTGACCCCCAATTTTTTTCATTTTTGAAATAAGTAATTTTAATTATGACCTAACTTCAGGCAAGAAATGAAACAAATTTCTATGTGGGAAGATTTTCGCATGAACGTCCCTAAGATGTACGATTGTTTGTCTTGGGATGTACTGTAACAGTTACTGTACATACTTAGGTTGTAGACCGCAAAGTTTTGATCGCTCAAGTATAGTCACAACCTCATTCCCAGGGTCTCTCTTCTGTGCCTCCATTTTCGTTGAGAAAAGGCCCTGGTTCACGCTGGTCATGTGTCTCCCAGAATCTGTGAGGTTCACCAAATATGTGTTAGGAGATGGGTGGCAATGTAGGCCTTGTCAACATTGTGAAGAAGGGAATCAGCATGCAATTGATTTTGTGGCCAGATGACCATTGACAAAACGTTTGACCGCAGTATTTTATGTACTACACATATGAAATTTGACGTGAAAGGCAAAAAGTTCTGGTCAAATCGATCAGACGCCACAGAAAATATACTTGCTTCAATCAAGTTTTAAGCCTGGGTGAAGGTCCGGATCAGCGAAGAATGTATGGGTATATAAATTTTGTTGTGCAAGAAAACAAGCGAAATTTTATTTTATCCATGTGAAACAAGCATTTTCAGCGATCAGCCAGTGTGATGTTATTTAAGTTCTTATGTCACACATCGACCCCAAATCATCAAATCAAACTGTATTAACATGTGCAGGTATTTTATTTTGTTCTTTGATTTTCATTTTTCTTTCAAATGTTAAACAATGTGATCCCTAAAGTCGCAATCTTGTACAGCGATTAGACAGTTTTGACTTACGATATTTATATTTCAACAACTTTGTGTAAATTGTCAATGTCATTAAGATAATTTTTTTTACCACTGCATGTAGTGCATTAATAGCGTGTATATTATTAGCCCCAGTGAAATAAAAGAGACATTTTTATCAAGCAAACGTAGTGTTTGGTGCATTCTTTTATGTTTACATGTAGTTTATGTTCTGTAGAAGCAACTTTAGCTACTAACGAAATCATTTTTTTTGTAAACCTCACCGTTCGACATTGAAGCTGTCTTGTGGGAATTCATCTCCTGTGGGAAAATACCATCAGCTCTTTTGACCTTTTTTATACTTATATTGTAAGATAAAGATTACTTATTTAAAAAATGCCTTGTCAAACGAATACACTTTCGCCCAGTTGGGGTATCAAAATATAACAAAAACACTACCCCAGGGGGAAAATGTTGTGACCAGCTTGAACCAGGGTCTTTTTCTCAATGACAATGGAGGCAGAGAAGAGAGACCCTGAGAACGAGGTCCATTATAATTTATTAGTTATGCTTCTCAAGCAAGACTTTGTCCTGACATGTGTACCATGCAAGTTGGCCGTTGAAAACTTGATAATTATCAAGCCACATTCTTCAAATACTACCCAAATGTAATTACGGTATTATTATGTCTTTATCTTATTTTTTTAGACTCCTTCCCAGTACACAAACAATCGCAAGAGGGCTCTAGAACATGTACTGGACAGGTGAGGGTCCAAGATACCAGTTTTCAAACTTATACATGTAATAGCTATGCAATGGAAACTGTCTTCAGTTGTCAAATCACTGTCTCTCCTTTTTTGTTCAATTTAGATTTTCACTTGTTAAGTGTACAATGACTTTTGTTAAGTTTTAAGTCAAAGAACATCTTCCTTGGTTTCTTTTCTCAGTGGACAAGTTTACTGACAGTAGGTCTTCGTTAATTGGGCTAGCTACCCTTATGGGTAGCTATAAGGAGGGCAATGTATTGGATTCACTGATACATGTTGGTTCACTCTTTTTTTGTATTTTGCAGTGCATAAGTTTATTCTGACAAAAAATTAGTTATTGCCTTGACTGCGGCTACTCCTTGGAGCCGTGTGCACCTATACCCATTCTTCTTGTTGATTATCATTTAACTTACTTTATTGTAGATATGCTTACCGATATTTCTTCTAACTAGCATTTTAGTATTGCTCCCTTATCTCACTTTCTTGTGATTAGTTATATTTACAAATGTACAATGTACGTGTATTGTTATTGTTGTTGTTATTGTTATTGTTATTGTTGTTGTTGTTGTTGTTGTTATTATTATTATTATTATTATTATTAATGGAAATGAACTTGAACTTGAACTTGATACATGTATTTTTCTCACATTAACACAGTAAATGTAGATATCTTCTTGAAATTTCATTTTTTTTAAATCAGATTGCACCACAGCTCCATTCCACTGGTGCCTCATATTTTATTTGGAGATTTTAATTTCAGACTTGATATCAAAAGGGTTGTTGAGGTAAAGTTATCAAAATTACATGTTACAGTTAATGCAAGTTACGTCACGGACATGTTGTACCAGAGGCTAATAATATTGGCCTAAAAACTGTATAAATTAATATTTAATATAGAGCGAATGCAAAAAAAGGCATTCAATAAATTGTTCTTTTGTCTTGTGAAAATTTAATAGTCTGACTTGCCTTGTTTTACAGCCAAAATTCGTTCAAATTTATATGTGTTAACATTTGAGGCTAGTCTGGCTAAGGATCCAGCACTGAGGTCTGAAGCAACCGTCTGCTGATTTATTTGTAAGGTTACTGAACTTGGATCAAAAAAGGACTAATTTTATATCTAATCCTTTGCTAAATGGACCATTCTTTTGATTGGCAGGGTTGGTGTTATGTTGACACACCCTCCACCCTCCACCAATTTGACACTGGTTTGAATTGTTTGATTCCTTGTCCCCAAGTCCTCTGTACATGTAGGACGAGTTGGTGTGTTCTCTGCCTGTCTTCCAGCGGATTGTTGATCACACAACTCAAAAAATGCAAAAATTCATCTATGTTGGCAACAGTGTCCTCAAATAATGCTTTATTGTGATCAATTTCATGACTGTGTTATCTGCAGTCTCTCTGTGCTGGTCTTCCACAACAACACATTAGAAAGGATGGTGAGAGCAGTCCATCAAAGTTAATATTTAGAGACAGAAAGAAGGCTGACAAGGTACATGAAAATATCTGCTAGTTGTGATGACAATCTTAAGGAGGCTCGAAATGGTTTCTCCTTTTTTCAATCAAATAAACATATTCTGTCCTTAGATACAGTTAGGGTAATCATATTAAGGCAAAATCTGGCCAGGGTATTAAGTACCCATCGTAGATTTCTCACATTACATTTTCCTCCAAAATAACGTTACCATGGCAACAATATTAGGCATTTCTTTGAGCCTTAAAATCAACTTATGTTGCCTTTTTTCAAGAAACGGGACGGTGAAATTTTCCCATTTAGTGTTACCAGATAATGTTAGAAATACTCTCTAAAATATTTAAAATTCAACAAAATCTGTAGGTCAGTTTTTCAGAAAAATAAGTTTTTTTGAAATGTGCCTCTAATTTTTTTTTTTTTCACCTACAGAATTTTTTTAAATTTGAAAGACAAACGTTTTAAATTAATCTAAGCTAACATGCAAAAAATGAAAAAAATTCACCGTCCGGAAGCAGAGATATAAACGAGTAAAGTTGCAAAATCAGGAAAAATGAGGGGGTTACAAGATCGGCATTTATGCATGCGTCACCGGCTCATTCGAGTGCACGCGCGAGTTGAGCTGAAGGTCAACACAAACGGATTTAAATGACCATTAAACTGTTTGTGTAGAATTTTCGTAGTTTTCATGAATAGGAGATGTCTATTTATATTCATGTCTATAGGAAGTAGAAGAAAGGAGAGCGAAATTAGCGGTATTTGCTTATTTCTTGTGACCCATTTGAATCATGAGCTGACGTGAGCAGCTTACGAATTGCGTGTGTGGGTACGCGCGCGCTCAGCTGAAAACCCTTTCGAGCCTCCTTAATTAAACAACATAAGTTTTCATTCTTTTCGTAATGCGAAGTTGTGGGTGAAATAACGGGAGTGGTTACAGGGCTGTCTCTAACTATTCAAGGAGATGGGAAAATTGAAAAGGGGAGGAAAAGAGTACCTCCCCACAGGCGTATAGGCTAGGAAAACATGTGATTTTGTGGTGTTTACTTTGCTTGTCACTGTTAAATGACAGGTATGAAACACTGTACTCATGGCAGTGAAACCCCTGACTCCCATCTCTTAATGATATTCCTGATGTAATTTATTGTCATTATTCAATTTCAGCCCAACCAATAATTATTGCTGTCAAACTTAATCAGTATAAGGTTTTTATTAACTACCAGTATTTGTGAATGTTACATGTATCACTAGTCAGTAAATAGTGTCTTAACACAGTGCCTTAAAATACCTTAGTTTGCTTTTCAAACTTAGAGGCATATTACCCCAAAATGGCAGGCTTGGATTCTGTTAGTGCATGCCATGGCTTTTGGAGCCAGAGGTCACTAGAGGATCCTCAGTGACTTCAGTCTTCGTTAATATTGTTTTGGATTCATGTATGTAACACATTAATTTTATTAAATAAAATGTACTGTACTAAATAACCAGGCATGTATTCAACTCATTCATGGTTGGTTTTAAAGGAAGAACAGAAGACTTCTTAAATAATGGTTTTAGAACTGATGGAGCCACCAATGTTATGGAAAACGACTTTCCTTCACTTTTTAATGTTGTTATTTATTTATTTGCAGGTCCTTCTGACACTTGAGCCACGTATATTTAAGTTTCATGATGAGAGCATCTTTAGATACCACAATGGAAAAAAGTTTTCCAAATACAACAGGGAGTTTGATGCGTTTAAGGACAGACTGTTTGAGTTTGATATTTCATTCATTCCCAGGTACGATAAACTAATAATTATTGCATATGATTACAAGATGTATACTTTTTTCATGAACCAAAGAGTAGGTACTGGGAAAATTGTGTGCACAGGAAGTCAACCCACACGTGATGTTGGTGTTTGTGTATTTATCCTAATGGTAAATGATGCAATTTACCAAGCATTTTGTAAGAGCAGCCATTTACAGTGCGACGCGCCTTACCGTGGCCACCTAACAAAGTTTATTAAAACTTATATGCCAATCAGGGTGGGGGAATATGATTGACAGTCACCCATCCTTGCAAAGTTTGCACGGTTGTAAGTTGAACACCGTTAAATGGGTTGTTTGAGTTGACAAACTTACACGTAGTTGTCAAATGTGAAAGTTTGTTGGGTGGCCACGGTAAGGCGCGTCGCACTGTAACTTAAATAACAACTTAAAATCAGACAGAGGGAGAATGACTACAGGTGTTCTAGGTACAGCTTCCATCTAAAACAAAATGTCAGGAGTACCGGTAATAAAATATTGTTTAACTTTTTCTTTAATTTTTTTCTTCCATGTAATCTTGCAATTTTACGCATAATCATTTTGTTATTGCTTTTACCCGTACCTCAATGACAAACATTATTGGTACACATACTTTTATGGAAGATGTGCATTGTGTTTCAATGCTCAACAGGTACAGTACTTCTAACAGGTGTTTAACACTTTTAACAGCTATCCATTCAGTGAAAATGTGAAAGAAACCACAACATATGGGGATTCAAGGTAACACAATTTGTAGTGGCCTTAACATTAAAGTGTATGTTGTACATGTGCAGCTAGAGGTTTTTTGTTGCCTTGGAGCTCAGTAGTTTTAGTAATTACCAACAGCTAATGAAAAGCATTGACTACTTCAATCCCTGAATTGAGGTAACTAAGGCTGTAAATTAAAATTCATTTTGATGTGTTTTGACAACGACAGCAGTCAGTTACTCAAGGCATTCATGCAAATTGTCCTGAAACCTCTGGAAGCTGTAAGGACTTGTCAACTTAGTTGTGTGAGCTCCCTACTCAGCATTGATGTCTAGGCCAGCTACGTAACAGCATCGTTGGTAAAGATACTCATTGTCCCCAATAAATGCTCTCAATTTGCAAAGCAGTGGGTGTGGTAATCCTACTTTAAAGAAGTGATATCTATTACATGGTATAATATTTTTATTAATTGTCTGTTGCCTCTTTGTTCTGCAGGTGCCCTTCATGGTGTGATAGAATCTTTTTGAGTCACTCATACAGAGAATTGATAGAGGAGGTGAGAGCACTTCCAAAGGTGGTTTAATTTATGTTTATGAAGCTGAGGGTTGGGTTGGATTAAGGGACAAGCCTTTTTGAGGATGTGGGGATATTTTTGCCCAATATATATATGACTGTGTTCAAATAGTCTGGTTTTGAATTCTGCAAGTCAGCAAAAGAATAGATGCAGAGTTTAGAGAATTTTTTTTGTGATATCATTGTTGTTTTCATGCTACAACTACTGACAATTTGACTCTGACAACTTTGTGACTTGTCTGCAGGGTCCTTTTTATTTAAACGTGATGTATGAATTTTGCTTTGTGTAAGTGTCATGAACCATTGTAACTCCAAGTGGTGCAATCATTATTGTTGTTTTATGTGTTTGATTTCACAGAAAAAAGGTTTTCCTGTGGTGTATGATATGATTGGAAAGCAAGCCTGCATGGGAGATCACAAGGTACCATATATCAGTATTACTGATTCCAATCAATTCAATAAGTATCTTTTGAAATTGCTTGTACCCGTGTTACAACTCATTTGTTCAGGCACACCCCCATCTAAAATGCTATAATCATTTTGAAACAATGACTATTGTACATGTACACTGCACAAGTATTAAAATACCGGTACATGTAGCAAATATGTCTTAACTGTCAACCCCTTATTGATGAGACATGGCTGATTCTGAGCTGTAAATAAAGTAGAAATGTAGAGTTTCCAATGATAATTATTACATTTCATGCTCAGAATTGGATGTGCATTATTTTTAGATTTTTTTATAGCAGCTCAAGTTGTCAAGGGTTGCTTGCAACCGAATACGAATGTTTGTGGAGGTTATTTTGCCAATTAAAATGGCAGATTAACAAGTTCCATTTTGGTTATACTAGTAAAATTTGGAGAGTGTACTTGACCTGGTTTGACTGTAGTAGGATTTTCTTTTTGCAAAAGTTGTAACTTCCATGTTTTCTGTTTAAAATCACGGAACTTGTCAATTGGCGTTGTGCGCATACATTTGCTGTCTTTGTTTGTTCTCTGACCAGGTAATGGTAATTCTGTTGGTGGCGTCTCTACTTATCACGATTACAGCATCTGCTCAGAAGAGGGAAAACATATCTTCTGAAACTATTATGATTTTCAGAGGTTGTCCTCTGTGGCTTGGAGGTTAACAGTAGTTTGTTAATCACCTCCAAAGGAACCAATCAGAAGGCTTCAAAAGCACTATAGTAATAATATACTTAATATTTACAGTTAAGCCAGAATTATTTTCTCTCTTGCAGCCTATATTTTTATATTTTAACCTGAATACCTCTGGAGATACTGCAAATCAAGGTTCGAGTCTTTTTCATTTTGAATTGAAGATTGATGTTGTTGATTAAATGTACCGGTACATAACTTGGTTTTTGATATTTTGTATGAATTTCCTAAATGAGAACAGTCATTTCCAAAACTTCAATAGCAAAACGTTCCCCATTGTTCCCTTTTGGGAGTTCAGGAAACATTGTCCATTTAAACTTTTGAGTCGAGATTTCCACTCTCTGAAATGCTTGTGTCTACGTACCAAGTGACTGTGCTTACAGCAAGGGTTTTATTTAGTGTTTGTGGCCTTAAGGACGGTGCCTACTATTGTTATTGCGCATACGTTCTGCGCATCTCCAGATACTCGGATTTCCTATCGCCGATGCTTACTAATACAGGGACATTTTTGCGCGGTTTAAAACTATACGGAGAAAGTAGATCTTAGTAAGTACTCTTGTTGTCCAAAAAGAAAATTGGGGGTATCCATGCATTTTTGAGAGATAATTTAGCTTCAATTTGAGAAAAAACGCCATACATTGCTTTGTATTTCAAAGCTTTTTACAAATATTATTCATGAATTATCTTTGAAAAATGCGTGGTTACCCCCAATTTTCTTTTTGGATTTCAATTACACATGTTATGATCTACATTTTCTGCATAATCACACACCGGGGAAAAATATCTTCAATTAGTAGGCACCGTCCTTAATTAGTATTTTTGGTGTGTTGACTTTTTCCAACAACTCACATCAACTAACACCTTCTATTAAAAGCTGTTGCGACTAACAAAATCTCAACATCCATTGGTTCACGCTAACCTATCCTAATGGCATGCTCCATAATTCTAGTGATGTTGTATGACAATATTGCATGACACTGCCACAACCTCGCGGCGTGCTGACGTCATAGCTTAGTTCTCAAATAAAATCTTGTCTTGTTGGTGCGTGTGTTGGTTTTGTCCTTATAGGACGCCCGTTCTAGCTTGCTACATGGTGGAAGAGATTATACCCCATACTGTCGTTTTAAATTTACATGCTCGTCAAACAGCTACCCGTTCGTAGCTCACAAAAGCTACAAATAGAGTGCTGCGTATCTCCCATCTAGAGATGAGACAGTGATGAGAAACTTACAGGAGACGGTGAATGGAGGTTCATTAAAACATGACCATGTTGTATTTGGTATGGAGGTATATCTATGACAAAATTCAATGATCAGTATTTGAAATAAAATCGCCCAAATCATGAATGCATCAATCCAAAGCTGAATGGCAACAAGCCGATTCTGCAAATGGCCATCACGGAAAGAGGCATAACGCAAATAGCCATAACGCAACAGCCATGACGCAAAGAGGCATAACGCAAACAGCCATAACGTAAAGAGGAATAACGCAAAGACGAATAACTCAAAAAGGCATGACACAAAAAGGCATACCGCAGCAAAGCATAATGCAAATATTTATAACGCAAAAGGCATAACGTAAAATAGCCATAACGTAAAGGCCCTTTGAAGAATGGAGACTAGCTGTGTACTCCGTAAATAATTTCAGATCTATCAAAAAACGTCAATTGATTGTTCAAGGGAAAGAACATATAATCGCTATCAAACTTTTTCTTCCTGTTTAAGTTATGCCTCTGCGTTATGGCTCTGCGTTATGCCTCATTGCATGGCCATTTGCGTTATGCGTCTTTGCGTCATGCCTTCGCGTGATGCCTATTTGCATTATGGCTGTTGCGTTATGCCTCTCTGCGTAATGCCTCTTTCCGTGATGGCCATTTGCAGAATCGGCTTGTTGCCATTCAGCTTTGGATTGATGCATTCATGATTTGGACGATTTTATTTCAATACTGATAATAGCCCTCCATATATTTGCTTCTTTTAACTTTGCACAACGTCTAATACGAAGCGTTTGATTTGTTTCACACTTAAATCTTCTTTCTTTCGTAAAAATCACTTTCCAATATATTAGCCCCATCAACCATCCTGTCCCTGTTATTTTTGCTTTAATTTTTTTTCTTTTTGTTCATTACCCCATTTTAAGTTTTGTGTGGCTATTTTACTGGCTTTTGTTTTAATTGCATTCTTCTTATTTTAAGCGGCTTTTAAATCTTAACATCATACGTGGTAACTTCTTTGATGTCCTAGGTGGTTTCGCACAAGGTTGAAAAGCGATCGTAGGTTAGTTCCTTTCTCCGACTAGGAACCACTTTGCATTGAATTTAGCTTACTTATTTTTTTTCTTTTTTTTTTTACGGTTATCTTCGGGTTTTCTTGTTTTGTTTTTGTTTCATTGCGGCCCGGGCACTTACCTTGGGTTAATTTTTTTCCCGTAGAAACGTAATTTACGAATAAAGTCAAGCTTTATACCACACCATTTCGCTGTCTCCATGACATCCAAGATGGCATAATTGAATGTCATGATATCACGGAGGCATCGAAACGTTGTGGTATTCAACTTATTACGCTTGTCTTTATAGCCCAATTTCGATATATTTATATTCAGCTTGATAGCGAGGCAGAGCGAACAAAAGCAATAGAAACATGTTGGAATGAATGTGAAAAATATCGACATATCATCCAAATTCCTTTGTCTCTGTTCTCTAAACCTCTCTTTCAAGCTGAATCTTAATATATCGAAAATGGCCTATTCTTAGTTGGTTGCGTATACAGGGATCGCGTTAACGCAGAAATCGTGCATTTTTACGCAAATAAAATCCAAAAAATGCATCATCGAAATTTAATGCGTCCCAGGACGCAAGGCACTGACTTAAATAACTCACACAACTTGCTTTGATTTGTTAGTATATTCTGTTGTTTGCAAAACTGTTGGAGCGATCTGTGATCATAATTGAAGTTCTAAGAAATGGGGTTTAAAACATCTAAAAAGGTTAAAACTAAATTTTCGACCGCCTTCTGCGGTCTTCTTCAGAGGAATGTACTCTGCAAGTGACTGAATGCAAATATATAGCAAAAGACGTCACTGTTCGTTGCTCTAAGGGAGGAAACCAGTGATGCGTAAACCCTTGGAAAGGGTGCTCTTTCATTAACAGAGTTCTTGTCCAGGAATGAATGTAACGGCTCTAGAAAAAGCCTTTGTCGGCCGGTCCTATGCATATGCGTCAATATTAATTCCAAGTTGGTTACTCTCTTTTTCTCATAATTTAAAACATACTCTTTTTCTCGCAGAGGGTCACCAAGATTTTGGGACCCCCAAAAAATGCTTGGGACCCCAATTTGGCCGAACATGCGGGTCCCAGGACCCAGATTGAAAAATCCTAGTGCCATCCCTGGTATATTTAATCTGACTAGAAGAGTAATTATTAATAGGAACAGTAGTACAGTACATTTTCTTGATATACTAAAATACGCTTTACATCAATGATTCAGATTCGGTATCACCACTCATAAAATCCAGTCATTTGTGAGGGTGGAAATTGATTCTCAGGCGTCCACACGCGTGCAAATAATTTGCTGTTTTTCGATCAAAGCTGGGTAAAAATCTAAATTAGTACTTAACCTCACAGGTACAACATTCCTGACAACCCACTGACAAGATATGAAATACATTTATTACACAAAGAGCTACTTGTATTTAGTTTTTGGGGACTTTCCGCGGACACCATCTCCAAACTTGAAAAAAACTGGCCAGTTTTTTTTTTTCTTTTTTTTTTTTTTCAAGTTTCAACCCATTTCCATCCTCTCCATCTATGGATGCAAATAAAAGAATAGCTACACCATTATTTTTTGGTCTTGATTGATGCAAAGGCGTATTTTAGTTTTAGTTTTGAAGTTTGACTGAAAGTCAAACGGGAGTCGAGTCTAAGTGCGAAGTTTTTGTTATGAAAATTAGTTTTCATTCATATGTAAAGTAGAACTAATTACCATCACAAAAACTTCGCACTTAGACTCGCTTTGAAGAGGAGGCAGACATGAACTGGGAAATGGTCTATTAGATTCACACCCAATTTGACATCCAACACTAAGTGTCCCTTTAGTCTAAGCCTTTGCTAAATATTTCCAGCAAAGACGTCATGGTAGAGGTGAGCGTTATTTTTGGCTTCGGGTAAATGCAGCTGTTTAGCATTTCAGGGACACTTTGTGACGTTAACAACAGAGGCGAGAGAGGGAACGTGATCCCCGGTGTTGCGATCTGACCTTTAAGTGTAACTGATATTACAGCAGGTCCACATAAGCTGTATCGCTGCCAATGGACATACTAAGCTGCTTCAACGTATTAACAAACAAACAAACAAACAAAGCTATCCGTTTATCATTACGTACTCCGCGCAAAACATTTTTTTGGGTCTCAATTTTTTTTTCTTTTCCTGTTCAAGCTTAAATTACTTATCTCTTTGTGTTTGCAGCTGGCCTCATTAGAAACGATGGAGACCTTGAAATTGTGGAGTATCTCACAAGCGTCTGAAGACTTCAAGATTAATTTATTTAGTTCTTTCAACGGGATATGTTTTGAACTCGTAAATTTGTTTTTTACCTGTCATTTGGGCGTAAAGACGTAAGTTATATTTTGCTGCCGTGATAAGCGATGTACGGACATCAAAATTATGTTTATATTAGACGATGGAAAAACGTTTAACTTATGGATGATATAAAATGAACAAAACAAATTTACGAAACAGGAACAACACCCATAAAAACGACCAAACAAATTCAAGAATTTTTACAAATAGAGAAACATGACTGCCTTTCGACTATAGTTTATATTCACTCTATTAAAAGTAATAGTTCAGTAGTGCGGTAGTGGAAATTGTGCCCATGCGTTCACAGTAAATTCCCCTTACTGTTGCTTTTCTTGCAAATTGGATCATTGTGCAGCAAACGTGGCATTGAAAAAATCGAATTGTCACATTTTAATCTGGGTACGAGATTACATTTACTTTAGTTAAAATGCTAATAGGGAGCTTAAGCACGCGCGTTTTTGAGACGCGGACGGCAACCGGAAGTGAGCTGTTTGCCCGTTTAACTTGTCTTCACGCAACCACATTCACATTGCTAAGTATCTTTTCTCCATAAGAGATGATTAGTGTAAAAATCTGGGAGATACCACTGACCTGGCAAGCGGAATGTTCTCTTCCGGTTGCGGTCCGCGCCTCAAAAACGCGCGTGCTTAAGCTCCCATATGTATAATGTTAGGTAGCGTTTTACAAACCTAACCATTTCTAAGCTCCGAATTCACCCTCCCGGAAATGGAGTCTTGTTGCGAACAATTTTGTTGCGTTTAATTTAACGACATGAACGCCTAGTGAATAATAGGCTTGATACGGTTGCAGTTGAATGCAATTCAAACTGAGTTATACTGTGGGGAGGATTTTTGGGACCGGCGATATCTTGCAATCCTATATGGTGGCGAGAAGAACAAGATATAGAGGATATTACATGGCCGCGCGGCTATGTAATGTTCTGTTTATTATATAGATATTGATGAAATGTCTAGATTTAAAACAACTTGTTTTATTCATTTTCCAAATGATGAAAAAGTGGTCACTAACCGCTGAAGCATGTTGTGTAACATGAAACAAGAAATGAAAGTTATGAAAAACAAATCATGATAATGTCAAATTTTGCAATAAAAAATGTTATGTAGTAGAGAAGAATTATATTAAAGCACAAAAGTGTCTTAAAATGAAGAGAAAGCTCGCGTTTTATTGGCTAATCGTGTTGGTTACCATGACAACAGATAAAAATATGTTCACTGCGCGTGGTGAAGATATGATTTTTTTAGTAAAAGGAGAAATCCTGGTATTTTATCAATATCTGTATAATAAAGGCAGGTAAGAAACGTACAGAGTGGTTGAAACAAAACTCCAGGTTTTCAAGATCAATGTGAAAATGTGGAATCGTTCGTGGTCTTGTAAGCTTTGTTGTTGCTGCCGAATGGAGTTTCAAAACTGCCCAAAGAGGAAGGTCTCTTGACTGTTAACAGGGCGGGGGGGCGTTAAGGGTGCAGTATCTAATTATTTAAGCAGAAAAGTAAGGAAACAAACTACCAAAAATGGTTTGAGCATTATTTACTTTGAATGTAAATACCATCTTGGTAAACTCAACCAAGATTAACACGGAATTAATTACAGCTCCTTCCTTCCGTATTTATCAACCTGTAGTACGGAAAAGAGAAGAAAATAAACTTTGAAATATTATTTGACAATTTCAATTTGTGCCTTTGTCGTATATTTGAAACAAAAGTAAGCGAAGAGACCCATCGCCAAGTCAGTCAGATGAGGGACTTCGAGCCAGGATTCGAGCTAGGATCCAAGCCAGCAGTCAGATGGTGCACTGTTAAACTTTAAAACTTGGAATTTTCATTCGGTAATTTTGCTGTTGTACTCCGCTCCGCCGCTATCGGATGTAACATAAGGTCACACAGTCCATCCCATCCCTCAAAGTCCACTTTTAGTCTGCAGTCACCGCTAGTTAGGCCTGTTTCAAACATCATACTACAAGAAATAAGTTCGACGCAAGATTGTAAGGACCACTGCACCCAGTGATTTTAAAATGTGTGATAAATAGCAAAGTGTAATATCCACTTCAGATTATAACGTGTTATTGAAGTGATTTGAAATGAGGAGCGTTTGCTCGCTTCCGAAAGGTATTCGGGAAATCAAATGTTATCACGTTTTGAGAACGGTCGAACTATTTCTGTTTAAATATTGATTTCTCTGAGTCGGTATTTTTTTGGATCAGGATACGCTTCCAGAGCAGGAAAATAATCTTTTCGATAAACTGACAAAATTCGACGGTGAAACCGAATCCTCTGCATTACCGGAGTAATTCTCTGAATTTACCTAGGCCTAAAATTTTTGTTTCAATTCGCCTAGGGCATTATGCAGGATGGTTTATATTCCATGCTCTATTTATTTCGTCAGCGTTGCGGCGCCGGGTTTCAAAACCCCGGAAGTGGGAAAAAGCCCTTCTCAGAACGCAAGATAAACTAACCTTGCTCTTCTCTCAATACAGAGGTGTTTTCCCCAAACCTTAATTGTGAAAATTAAGGGTTGTCCTAAAATGAGCGCCTTTGAAAAATTTCAATCGGATGACAGTTACAAATTATTTTTGTAAAATTGTCAATCTATGTGGTCTATTATTATGCCATTAAATCGTTAAACAAGTTGAATGAATTAATGTTGATAGCTTGCTTTTGCAATTAAAATGTTTACATCAGAGAAATGGCCGCCAGTTTAGTATTCTTTAGTTTCCATGCAAATTGGCCCTTATGGCCTTGTTCAAGGTTAAATATTCTATTGAATTTTACGTTTGAAAGCGTTGTCATAAGGGCCAATTTGCATGGAAACAAAAGAATACTAAAATGGCGGCCATTTTGGAATAAGGTGTATTAATGATAATACAAACAATTAATTTAATGAGGAGATTGTTTTTACATTGAGTTTGTTTCTACCTCAGTAGCAGAGGAGCCAAAGTGCCATTTAATCGCGAGACCAGCAGATAGGGTTTTTTCCTTTACATGATGCAATCAGTTACAAAATACGTTATTTTAACTTGAATCGTTTCAGAATCGGCCCAGTCTGTATCGATTCTGTATCGGTTGTTACATTCTATTTTCATCATCATGTAAAATTAACGCGCTGTATGAACTCGGCCGGTTTCTTCATTATAAGCAAACAAAAAAACAAAGAAACATATTCTGTCCTTAGATACAGTTAGGGTAATCATATCAAGACGAAATTTGGCCAGAGTATTAAGTAACCATCATAGATTTCTCACATCACATTTTCCTCCAAAGTAACGTTAACAGGGCAACGATATAAGTCGTTTCTTTGAGCCTTAAAATCAAGACATACTGTCTTTTTTGAAAAAACGGGACGGTAAAATCTTCCCTTTCAGGTTACCAGATAATGTTAGAAATAATCTCTAAAATATTTAAAATTCAACAAAATCTGTAGATCAGTTTTTTAGTAAAAAAATGAAATGTCTTTTTTTTTCACCTACAGAATTTTTTTACAATTTGGAAGACGAACGTTTTAAATTAATCTAAGCTGACATGCAAAAAGTGAAAAAAATTCATCGTCTGGAAGCAGAGATATAAACAAGTAAAGTTGCAAAATTACGAAAAACGAGGGGGTGACAAGATCAGCATTTATTCGAGTGCACGCGCGAGTGGAGCTACAGGCCTATGGAATACGGAAGAATAATAACATAAATTTCTCGTAAAATATTCACCCGTATTCCACAGAAAACTATTAAGTAACCAGTAAGTATAGCCCAAGGATATGCGATTTGCCCCACGGATACTGTTGTTTTACTTTACATGTGCGTAATAGAAGATTCAAGATTACACGGTATGAATAAATATTTTGAGGAGGAAGGTGATTCATTGCGCAACTCTTATCTCTTATCTTTGCTCTGTTTCCTCGCGTGTGACTCGCGGTTCGCGGTTCGCGTTTGCCTTACGATTGCCCTCGCTCGCCTTCCCTCTTATGCAGGCTAAAGACGAACTATTAGAAAAATTTCCTCGAAATCAATTCGTTATATTACCAATAACACCGCATGGCCACAGGCGTAAGCATAAGACAGGTCGTTTTTAACCCAAAAAGTGAAACGCTTATGTTGCTGATTGATTGATTGATTGATTGATTACCAAATGACAAGAGGGACCCTGGGAATGAGGTTGACGGAATTGGTCGATTGATTTATTGATTGATAGCAAACTGCTGCAGGTAGGATGGAAGATGATCTCCAAAGGTTCCGTGTTTTTAACGCGACCGTAAGTCTGGTGACCAAAACTGCAGATCACAAAGGACAGGAACTGGCTGACAAAATGAGTTCTTTAATTTCAACCACGACGAGTTTAATTTGGGCAGTGGTGAGAAATGTCTTTTCTTTTTTTTTTTTTTTTTCATTCTAAATTTTCTTTTCAATAAAGCGTCAGCCGAAAGAGTGGATATGCTTTAAACTTGCAACTCAAGTGTTTACTAGTAATATAATTCAGCGATCGTTTCTTAGCGATGGTGACTCGGGATGGCTCGGGAAAAATCCGAGAGCTCCTTTGTAATAGTCGAACCTTTGACCTTCCGATTGCTAGTTCGGATGTTCTGCCACTGACGACTAAGTTACTTGAGGCACGTGGAAGTAAAGCATTAACTAGTTCCGCCTTACTGGTACTTGCCTTTACATACGCATTAAAATTACTGAATGCTGATTGGCTGAGACGGAGCCCATTTTTTCTTTATCACGGGGGCACTTTTGGTAATCAAGAGGGCATGGTTACTTGATCCTGATTGGTTAACAGTTGCTTATCCATAGTAAGCGAAGTTACAATAGAATCTTCTTCCAGATTCTAACTGCTTTTTGTCCACACATAAAACACATTGTAAGCGCAATTTCTGTTGGCAGCCACGATTAATTCAAATGAACTTTAACCAAATGAAAGCGTGTTAAGTTGATTGTCATTTGCCCCGGCATCCCTCAATAATTTTTCCCTTCATGTGATAAACATGTAATCGCAATGTGCTCTCGTGCAATTGTATTTTCAAACATACGCGTGAAATTAATCCTTAATTGCCCTCGGGCCCATGCGATTACATATACGAATAGTGCATTGTCGCAATTATAATGAAGAAATTAGTAGAAAGTTAAGCACGAGACGGACGGCAACCGGAGGTGAGTTTTTTTCCCTTACTAACTTGTCTTGCCAATAATACATTTGTATCCACTATTCGAGACCATAAGTTGTTTTTTTTTTATTTTGTTGATGTTTATCACAAATTTTATACATTAAGTAAAGTAAAGTAAAATGATTTCACAAGATACAGACTTAAACACTATTACC
>OX421445.1:66124606-66129606 GCA_949126865.1 Montipora capitata
AGCCAGCACCTTTAAGCTGCATTAGTTAACAAGAAGTTTGAAACAAAGTTCATACCTACGATCTACGCACTATGAAGGACCTGAAGAAACTTGTCTTTGAGCAAAGTGAAGTGCGCGATTTTCGAATTATTTGCGATCAGATAGATAGGTTGCAAAAGAAATGTAAAGACATTCTGTGGGCACTAATGGTAAGTCTGAAAAACATTCTGGCAGCAACACCTCTATTTAACTTTGTTAATCGCTCGAACAGGTTCATTGAGAGATAACTACAAAATTTTTCATGTATTCGAAAAGCTAATTGGAAATAAAACGAGCTGCCTTAACTCTACCGGGATTGGGGGAGGTCGCAGTTCAAAGATACAGTTCTCTTCATTTTACGTTTTCGTTTATTTCAGGCGAAAGATCTACGTCCCAGTGTCACAGAAAACCTGGATTCTTTGGAATTTAACGAACTCACCAATTCTAAAATCGACAGGGTAAGTCACAATACTCCTTTGCTTGACAAAGTATTTAGGGAAAATGAAACATCACCAGAAACTGAAGATATCTCGTGCAATTTTGAGGCACTAGACGACTGTGCGGTAATTTCTACGAACAATTTTTCTCCTCTGAAACGATCAATTTCAGGAAATGAAACGTCAAGTGTTTCCCCTTTCCACCGCCGACCCTCGACGGGTGGTAGGAGTTCCATTAGGAATTAAAAAATTAGATCGTTTTGGAAGATAGTGACGGTTTGCGATTATCATTGCTAAACGATGGGGATGCAAAATAAACTGTTGTAGACGTTACTCCGTTAGTGATGATATAAAATCAAGTTCTCCCCGAAGGAAGACAACTGGACTAAAAAGCAAAAAAGAGAATTATTGTCACAGATCAAAGGAAAATTGGCGATTTAAAACAGTGTTATATTTCAATTGCAGAGCACCAAAGCAGGAATTCTTTGCGACGATATGCAGAGATTTTTAAGATTCAAGACAGCTGCAAAAATAATGACAAAGAGCACTGACGCGGATAAGGAAGTTGAGACATTAAGCGATCACTTAGAATCGAGCTTATTCAGCTTTACTAGTTTAATGGGGAAAGTGGTAAGTCAAGTCGGCTTCTTGTTTATTTAAGTAAGAAAAAGTCGTAGTTACTAAAACAGGGAGTGACCTACAATGACCTACAATGACCTACTACAATGATCTACAATGACCTACAATGAGCTACAATGACCTACTTATATGACTTACAATCAAAGAGAAAGGCAAAAGAGGATCAGGGTGAAGAGTTTGGGGAGCGGAAAACATCAATTGTGCGTTGTCAGGCAACGCAACAGCAATTACGCAAGTGGCCTTGAAGGCAGAAACAAACTGTGAAAAGACCCTTGCATGGTTTTCCTTTGTTTTAAAGCTAAAATGAAACTGTACAAATATCAAGGCTTTGCTTGGCAACGATAAAATCTTAATGAGAGCAGGTAAAAATGAAGAGAAGATTATAAATATGTTATTCTTCCCACAGTGTTTTCTTTGGTTCAGAGTGCACAATGAAAATTTTCAACTTGCTCAGCAACGAGGTCATGATCGGTTAAAAGGAAAGGAAAGGAACTTTATTTAAGTGTCTAATCTTCTAGCGCTGTGGAGCACTAATACCCCCGGGGACACTGTAAATTGTAATTAACAAGTTAACGCAAATCAAATCAAATTTTAGTTTTTGAGGACCTCTCGGTGCAGAGTAGAGAACCAACAAACTCAACCCACATATGACGCCGGATCTGGGAATCGAACCCGGGCCACATTGGTGGGAGGCGAGAGCTCTCACCACTGCGCCATCCCTGCACCCCAAAGTGCAGAGTGGAATGTTTTTAACCTTTGTACTGCAAACATGTTGCAGTGCCCTCAGAGCTTGAAATTATCTTTTATTTTAGCTCATTACAGGTCATTTAGGTACTGCACAGGGTACTCCATGGTTTTGTACTCTCCCCTTTGATGTTGTTTGTTGAATCCGTGTATGTTTCTGTTGAACCTTTTTGATTTGACGGAAATTTGCCGATCGTGTGCCTTTAACAACGTTTATTGAATTATAAATAAAGTTGCTGTTGTTTTGTTTGATCCTGTTACATCTAAATTTGCGACAATCTTCCCGTTTTCATTTTCTGTTGACAGCTTCGGCAAAATAGCATACCTTCGCCACCACCCGAGGACTTGAATGACTTGGAAGATCAGTTGGATGAAAAAACTAAGGTTTTTCTGGTATGTTTTGTTAACATTTTGTAAAGGGAGATGCGGCAGTAACTGCGTTACGACAGTGACAAATCAAAAGGCAAGCGGAAAGGATAAGTGTTAAAACAC
Organism: Montipora capitata; assembly: GCA_949126865.1. Lineage (NCBI taxonomy): Eukaryota > Metazoa > Cnidaria > Anthozoa > Scleractinia > Acroporidae > Montipora > Montipora capitata. The sequence goes on from OX421445.1 coordinate 66,126,937, forward strand.
TTATCCTTTCCGCTTCCCTTTTGATTTGTCACGGTCGTTACGCAGTTACATTATGACGTCATTTTTTCCCATCAACCATCGGAAGCGTCGATCAGGTAAAAGCGCCTAATCAAAGGTCACTTTTCAATTTTTTTCAGGAGTTTTTTGAAGAGGCTGCACCAGTGGAAAACACGGATGGTAGCGAAATCGACGAATCAACAGTAGATGAAGTGAGAAATTTCGTTATCCTGAGGACGTTATCCGAAACAATTTTGTTTTTTAAAATAGATTTCGGTCATCTCATTGCTGGATAGAAAATTTAAAGTTGAAAGTTCACCGAATGAATGTCTCATCAAGAAAAAGATGAATGTTTTGTAAGACTCAATGAGTCACATAGAAAGTATTTACTTCGTAAAAGTTAGAAGTAAAAAGGTTGTAAAAATTCTATCCATGAATTAAATCATGATATATAACTAGGTTACTAGTTGTGCCTTGCGGCAAGTGCCAACGAGGCAAAATTGTTTTATGTCTCTGGAATGTGTGAAAGTTTGACACAGAGGTGAAATTATTTTACTATAAATGAAAGTAGGAAAGGAAGAGTGTGAAGCAACTCTGATAAGAGTCTTGGTCTTGAAGGCATAATTTTCATCACGTTTTTGAAATGTGGAATGTTGAGGGAGTATTACTTAAGTTCGAAGCAATATCTTGTGATGTTGAAGTGTTACCTTAGTTTACTGGTTGTTTGAGTATTGTTTGAATAAATGTGCACATGAATTTTCGTTTAATTTTTTGATTCAATCAAAAAAAGATAAATACAACAAACGTATGAAGGTTTTTGACTGAACCCTTGGATATTACATCGATTACACTTTATTTACACACTTTGAGAGTGTTCTGTCTGAGTCCAAATATTAACGTAAAAACATTATACTCTTTGTCCAGAGAACGGTGGATTGCTTTTGTACTGCTGCCGTAAAGAATAAGCGACAGAAAAAGCACGCTGCAGTGAACATAAATCATGACAAAATGGTATGCTGAAAGTTAACTATCAGTATAAACACAAGCTCAACTATTACACTGATGGCGTAAAAACTTTCGGCAGCCCCGTGTAGGGAATGTGTTTCATCGGCGCAACTCGAACTTTCACGCACGTGGTGATGAAGGAAAATTATAATAACAATAATAATAACAGCACTGTATTTCACATTGAATGAACCCTGAAAAGCAATGTCTGCTAAGCTAAAGAACCCAACATTTAGTTGTAGGCTTGTAACGGCGATTAACCAGATAATAAATGTATTGAACGCAATAATCAAACAATATTGTCTACTCCCGCTTTGTCCAAGTTGTGAGTGGTTTTAATTACGCAACGCTGGAGTTCAAGGACACTTCTTTGTGCTATAAGAAGATGTTTTATAGTAATTTGTTCAATTCTTTGATCTGAAGTCTTTAAAAACGTGTCAATCGACGAAAGAAAGCACTGGTTTAAAATTGACAAGCGAACACGCTGGTTCGAAATTGACAATTGAACACGCTGGTTCGCAAGCGAACACGCTCGTTCTGTCCGAAATTTGTAGGTATAAACCTATTCTTTGATCAGCCGCTGCTTACAATTCAATTTACAAACACGTAAGGCAACTACAAGCGCCTTCAATCTCATTAGCTGAATCGTCCGCTGAAACAACACACAAACCACACGGTGGAAGCGACACATGCAAAAACGTGACGTCACTACCCAAATATGGAGTATTACTTACACCCAAATATGGTCAAAAAAAGGTCCCTTACGCTGAGATGAGATTTTTCTTCTGTACTTACGTACGGCTCTATGATTTGCCAACTCGACGGCCGACCCTCTGGGGTCGGCCGCCTCGTTGGCAATAAGCGAAATAAATTACAATAAAGTATCTTTATCAAATGCGGGTTTCTTGCGTAGTTCAATTTGATGTAAACTATATGAGGGTCTCAATGGGGTTAACCGTTAGCCATGAAACGTCAAGCCAGAGTTAACCGTAGGCGTGAAAATGACAAAAAAAAATTACCTTTAGCCGTGAAAAATTAAAAGCATTTAGCGTTACTCTTTTTTTATTTTGAAAAGTGGAATAGGGAGTATTTCCAAATATTTAGAGACTTCAGAGCACTGGACCCCGTTTTACCTCCTTTGCTCTGCTCTTTGACATTCCGTCCCGCTTGGCTTGTCTGACAAAACAAAGGAAGTCACAAATAACCCCCAGCAAGAGAGGGATGAGGTAAGAGAACAGATCCCCATGCCCATGCCCCATCGCAGTTTTTTAAAATTTATTTTATTTTTGACACTTCTCTGGCCAGGGGCCCGTTTCTCGAAAGTCCCGAAACTTTTCGGGCCATTTTCGGGAAGTTACGTTCTCGTTCCCAACGCCACGTTTATTTAAAACTTCATTACGAGAGAGGTGCATCTGGATCGAACCCATTCACGGGTTTCGCCCCGTTGCGAGTTAGCCCCTTACCTCGTGAAGTTCGCCCCCTTCATGTATCGATTTCGACCCCTTTCTAAAAACTATTTCCCTTCCCTTCTAGAGTCATACTTATGATCTCCTACATAAACAGTAGAATCTTAACATAACTGAAAATGGTCGAATGTTCACAACTTTTTAAGCCTACCGTTGACAAACTACTCTCAGAAATTTTCTGTTCTGGATAAGCGAAATAGAA
>OX421445.1:66134606-66149606 GCA_949126865.1 Montipora capitata
GATTCAAAGACCCAAAGTTTTGACACTCGTGCTACCAAGATTTTGTGTTTTCCTGTTCATAAGCATCATGTTCTGCTCCACTTGTTTTCCTTTTTGCCGGAGGTGGCAACACACCTTGTAACTAACCCCACATTCTCACTCGAGACCATGAGTCACTCTTTGCTCTTTGTTAAACGACTTGCTAACAACCATGCCAGCGGCTAGATACATGAAAATTGAGCCTGCAATCGTTTGGAGGAAAATACCGCATGGTCAAAGATGGCGCCCAAACTTGAGATGTCATTGCTGAGAAAAGCTGCATGTTTATTCCTTATTTTCTTGAAGTTTCCATTGAATGAAAAGCAATCAGAACGAAAGTGCATTCTATATTATAACATTTGATTGCATTCATAAAAAAATATTTATTAAAACATCACTCGTCCAATGGATGACCTTTGGAGTTCTTATACTCATCCGGGCGGGTTTTGAGTCGTCTGAGACGACCTGGACGACTGGGAATGTAGATCCCTGGGTACTGCTTGCTCTTTCCCTTGTATCTCTTCAGCTTTGCAATTTGAGCACTTACGCTTTGTTTCAATTCTTCAAGCACCACTTTACCACCTTTTTCCTTTATTCGGTATTTTCAAGCTGCCGAGTTATTTCATCTCTTGTTGTATCTCCTGAGATCACTCTGTCTAACCTGCTTATATCCTTCCTCAGCAACTTAATTTTTGATGGAATCCTCCTCTTCCACCAAGGTTTCTTCTGTGGTTTGTTTTGGTTTGACCTTACTCCCCAGCTGGGTGGCGACTGCAATCGCTCCTGCCCGGAGGAGTCTATTATTTTGTTTCCGTTATCGATTTGGTTTCAATGAATCTCAAAACTGCATTGACTTCCCCAGTTGCTCTTTTCATTCTTGACCTTTCTATATTCCTTAAGTTTGGTGGTTTTTGAATCTCCTCTTCTCCCATCTGGTCTATGATTAATTTAAGGATGGCAAGCTTATTTTCCCCACATCCCTCTTCTCTCATTTTTCTAGCTATCCCCTCGTACTGGTAATATGGTTGTTCTGTGCCCTCCCCCTCGTAATTCTCCAACAACACTTTGTCTGCAACATATTGCCTTTCAAGGGCATACAATGACATGTATATGTATTCTAACTTGTACACATGGAAAGATCAGTGTCAATACTTCGACTCAAACTAGAAAGAGATTTTTGATGGTAAATATAACATTTCTCTGTAGTGTCAAAGAGTTCATGCAGTTTACAAGTCAAATCCTTGTGGAAAGGACAAGAGTGAATGAAAGAGCTTCAGTCAAAGAACAAGGTGTCCAGTGATGTTTTTTCTTTCTGTCCAATAGTATTCAGTTTTGCGATCCTGCCATAGTTTTGCTTAATGCAGTATTGTCGTCTCACTTTCAGGCCTATGATTGGGTAAAAATTTGAAATTGACATAGTATCATTGAAATGGGTTGCTCGTGTACATGTAAGCTCAGTCACCACCATAAATTCAGTTCATGTTTGATTATAATAGTAATTATTATTATTGAAAGATTTCATGTTTTTGACATCTGAACTTATCTTATCATCTTGAAAAGAATGGAGATCTTCGGAAGAAATAGTTTAATTTTCACAATGCATTAAATTGTGAAGAAGGTGTAAAAATAAGATACAGCATTTGACTGTTGACCTTGACTGTTAAGAATGGAGATGTTGATCTGGCACAAACTGATTTTTTAGAGTTTTATTAATTTTTTATATGTAGCGGATTTAACACGTATCTGGTATTGGGTGAAACTTTTGTACCTCTTAGAATTTTGTACAATATACTGTACTTTCTCCCAACTAGTCACCACTATAATGGGGCACTGGCATATCAAAATCACAATACTATTAGTTTATACAGTTTTCCAAGAATCAGAAATATGCAAGAAAGGCTCTCCTTAGGAGTACAAGCACTACTGCAAGTGCTCTTAATAAGGAGAAGGCCTTGGGGAAAAACAGCACAATTAGCTCGGGGTGTGATGTGTCAAAATGACCCCTTTCTCTATGGGTGTCTGTGGACATGCCATTTTTAAGAGAAGGCCCCCAAATGCCACATTTCAAAAGCAAAATTGATGATCATATTAATTTTACTGATGACTTCATGTTGCCATTATCCAAGCTTGCAAATAATTTTTCGCTATAAGCCTGTCATATGTCAGGCCAGGGACAATACAAGGTTTGACCTGACATGCAGCCACCCTGGTCAGACAAAAAATGTTTCCACACTTATTAAGTGGGATGCCTGTAACAGATCACTTTATAAATTGCCCAGTTTCTCATTTTCCTTTTTTTTAATTTTTAAAAACGTTTTCAAATGGTTCTGTTCAGTCTTTTCCATTGTCCATAACCATTAGCAGTAGGGGTGTAACGATTCATGTTCCTTTCGATTCGATTCGATTTCGATTATTGCCTTTCGGTTTCGATTATTTCGATTCGATTATGCAAAATATTAATGATTTTTAATTCTTGCAAGATGATACACAATGTAAACAACATACAACCCTAAACTCTCAATGTCCTTTGCAATGAAAACTCCAATAGACTTCGTTATTGCCGTTGCTCTGTTGCCCGACCGCGGCAACTTATTCTCCAGAACATCCTGAATTTTTGACTGTCCAGTTTCAGTACTGTTTTTGGCACCCGGCGAAGTTTTTGCCGTCTTTGACTGCAACACTTCTGACTTTTCATCAATGCTGTGTTGACTTTTTAAGTGTGCGCTCATGCTTGAGGTCGAACCGGCACAATACTTGAAAGTTGCGAAGCAAATTTTGCAGATAGTTTTAGACTTGTCTGTTGTTCCGTCTTCAGTCGGAAAACCATAATATTTCTACACTGCGGATCGAAAAGAAGCAGGCGGATTCACAATCGCTTGGTCATTCGTCGCCATGTTTGAGAACGTGACAATGAACACGTACATGGTTTGCCTTATTGGAAATTCTCAAGGGGTGGTAGAGGGGCAACATTTTTACCAAGCAACATGGCGCAAGAACTGCAAGTTAGCGTCTTTGATCAATTGTCAATGAAAATCGCACATCTTATTGAGATCTGCATTCTAAGTTTACAATATAATGACTCACTGAGGGCACTTTTGGAAAGGTATGCAAAAAATCGAACCAAAATCGAAACGTGGAATCAAATAATCGTGAATCGAACCGAACGGTCATAATCGCGATTAATCGAGAATTCGATTAATCGTTACACCCCTAATTAGCAGCCAAAACATGGTATCCTGCTATTTAATTTAACGTCAGACCTGAAAGTAGTTCTGCTCTAGCATGATCTGAATTGTGAACGTGCAAGGGCTTCTGAAGTAAAGCCACTTAACATTAATTTCAATCTTGTCCCCAGAGTCTGCTTTTTTTTTGGTCAGCACTAAAAACACGAACTCTGGCCACTTCAAAAATGTGCGCAGTCGTAGTGAAGGTCCATTTTTGTAACCGTAATTCTTGGAAGTGGCCCAAGTCCGTGTTCTTGGTGCTGACCAAAAGAAAAGCGGACCCAGGGGATGAGATTGTATTAAGTCAAGATTCATGTGGTAAGACACCACTGTTGCTGTTCAAATTATTCTTCAGTCACTTTTGGAGGAATTTTAAGAAACTCTTTCAAGATTCCATTGAAATGTCTGAAGTTCCACAGGGAAAGAACTGCTCTTTCCGCAAGACAAAGCATTAATAAACAATCGAAATAGCCACAGGTGATGGTCACGCGTGACACAGTTCGGGCAAATGGGAACACTTTAAGTTGTCAAAAACACAAAATTCCTTGCAACATTCACCAGATTTACATACGATGCACTACTATTTGATACCAACTTGTGTATTAATAAGTACTCTGATATTTCTTGGTGACCAATCAAAGCTAATACAAGCCACGCGTTTTTAGAAGTTTCTTTAGACTATAAATGTATTAAAAAACAGCATTTTAAATGTAATGTTTGAAATATTCACATGCACATGTATTTTCCTGCCCAGTGAATCACAGACAGGAAATCACTGGAGCATAGAAATAATGCAACCATGGACAGTCCACCAACATGGCGTTATCATGTGAAATACTCATGTTGTTGCTTTCTTTTTTTGTCACTCTAGTCAAGCAAATTACATTAAATTTTGTACAAACCCTGAAATGTTTCAGCTTTTGTTTGTGCATTTCGCAATAACGTTAACTTTTCTAATTTAGTTATTGAAGTCGCGGTGAGGAATGTAATTCGAGTCCCTGAAAATTTGCTTTAAAACTGGTCTTAAAATCTTATCAGTCTCAGGGTTTGAGCCAGCTTTATTGTCCCTCTGTGGCTCTTGCAAAGGGACAAATAGGCAACAGCGGGGGCAGCCCTTTTCGCCCCCAAAAGGGTCTTTCTTTCTCGCCAGCCAAAAAGAGTGACAAAAGATCCTGTTATTTTCGAACCGTAACGACTTGTGATCATTTAACCATTTCATCTGGAAATTGCGAGGTTTCAAATTCGGAAGTTGAGCATCATTTTCTTCTCGCGATTCTTCCCTCGTGTGTGAATTCATTTTCAGTTTTTTCTTCTTTTTGGTCGATGGTTTTACGTCTTTCACTTCCACAATAACTCGAGATTTTCCTTGTTCCAAAGAATAATTTATATCCGATGAAAAATAGAGCAGGGCACTTCGGTCCCTAAACAAAACGAGCTGTAAACACGTGCGTATCAAAAACCAGGCATGCGTGCAACGCAGTTCCCATTTTACTTCTAAATTGCCAGGGTAAAGATGATCCTCACTTGGTTATTCGTATTTCAAGCCATCGATTTCAAAACAGCAAAATATGATGGGACAGGTTTGGAATGCTGTTTAATTAAGGATCGAAACATGAGAGAATAGTGTTTTTGATAGAGCACTGATAAACGATTTTTATTCAGTTATTTTCGTGATGATAATAATAATAATAATATGAAGATGTGAAATGCTAGCCGGCAAAAAAAACCACATTATTTTTAAAATTACACCGTCCTAGTTTTCTGATTGGTATGAATTTGCATAAACTTCTTCCATTTAGTTTTGACTTTGGGGGACAATAATTTTATGGCCCGTCCACCTAATTTGAAGGGACAAATCATCCTGCAAGGGGGAGAATGTCGCAAGTTCGCACTCTGGCTCAACCCTGTCAGTCTGATAAAAACACAAACAACATGCATTTGTGGAACAGTACCCTTGTTGATTTTAGTACAGTACATTGCAGTGTTATTTAATTTAAATCAATGCAAATGATTTTTCGGGAAACAGCTTGTGCAAATTTTGAAATTTGAACTGCATGGGCAGGAGCGTTAACATTTCCAGCGTAGCGTTACCAGTAAGACGACATGAAACGTAAGTTGCAAATGAAAACAAGTCAAAATGAAACTAAGCCATTATGCATTATGGCCACATATTTAAAGGCCACCTTTGCATTTTGCTTTCTTGAGTGAAATATATATTTTATTTCGCATCGTAACAGAAGACCCTGGTCAGCCTGTCCAGTCATACTATCATTGTTTGGCAGTCAAAACCTCAAATTTACTGGACAAATGTCTGATGACCGGGCTTATTTGCAGGCTTGATTATCCAAATGATTTTTAACCTTAATACATGTATTTGATGGGATCTGCCTTCTGTAATTTTTTTCAAAATAGGGACAAAAGTAGCTGGCTTCCCTGAGTGAAGTAGCTGTCTCTTTTTGTCAGCTTTCAGTACTTATTGAAACCACTGCATTTATTTACAGTTACACATTTACAACTTTCTTGGCTGATATTTTCGTCTTTCAGAATATGTTTGCCACGTTTTTGTGAGATCTGATTTGTTAGGAGGTGTGATTGTATCTGACTCTGAATATCCACAAAGAGTTGTTTTTACTCTTTTAAACAAAGTAAGTAGCACAGAAACAGCCTGCATACTATAATGAAACCTTGTTTAAATAAAGTTCATTATTGTTTTTATTGTTATTATTTATTTTTCTTTACTTGTTATTTTTTTCAAAAGCCTGCAATATCTGACATATTTGCACGGGATATCCCTTATGATCCTGAAAAGTTCTGTTGGGATCTTCAAAGATCTTTTGCAAGGAAATTGAAGGATAATTCAATATCTTGCCAAGAAAATCATAAGCAAAAATTTGGCAAAAATTTGAGGATCTTCTACTGCAGACCTCAGCATTGGGGCACAGATATATTTGCTCAGCTTTGCTGCCACTTTTCATTTCTTTGATCTTTCCATTGTCCTGTTTTGTCAGTTAGTCAAACTAACAAACAGATGGCTCAGTTGTCTGGGAGGTCGCAGGTTTGAACAACAGCCGGACCAACACTCAGGGTCTTTAAATAAGTCTTTTGGGATAAGCAGGACTTCATGTATAAACCATAGGCCTCGTCTCACAACACTTTTTAGTAACATGTAATTCTGTGTGAATTGTTTGGGAAGTTGATTAGGGAACATACATGTACAATCATGTAAGTACAATGTAGTGTCCTTGTTGTTCTAGCAGGTCCACGTCAGGTGTATAGCTGTCAACATAATTATACTAACCTGCTTTAACATATAAACAAAACAAACTGGAATATACTGTGGTGACAATATTATGATTTGGGCTCAGTCATATTAATTTGATTTTCTGGCATTATCTTGACGTTTCAAGGTGAAATGACTTAATAGTGGATTAAAAGTGCAATATTATTATTGTCAATGACTATGTTGCCAACAGGTTCTAGAAGATTTTTCCCAAAGATTTTCACCATCAGTTTGGAAAACAGCAGAACCGAAGTAAGTTGCTATCTTTTTAACTGTAAGGCCGGTTGGCTCAGTTGGTTGAGCATTGGACTACTGTGTGGGAGGTCAAGGGATAAAAACCTTTGGCCAGACCAACACTCAGGGTCTTAAATAGTTGAGGAGAAAGTGCTGCCTTTGGAATGACATCTGCAAATGGTTAGACTCTCTAGTTTTCTTGGATAAGGACGAAAGGCCATAGGCCCCATCAGCCCTTCAATGTTCATAACCCTGTGGGACGTAAAAGAACCCACACACTATTCGCAAAGAGTAGGGCATGGAGTTCCCAGTTTTGTGGTATGTTCTCTGCGGTATATCATGGTTGGGAGGGTAAATACTTGGAGATACATGTATAAGCTACATGTATGTACCAAGCTACATCCGAGGCTAAAGAAAGATATTAGTGGCATATCATACCTGTACATTTAAGTACAGGTACAGTGGTGTAATAACTAGAAGCCTTTGCATAATTTGACAAAATTATTTTGTTTATAATTATTTAATAATGCTCTACTAACAAATCTTGAAAATTAAATGAACCGTTTGCCATTGAAACTGTATTGGTATTCCTTTGTTCTCAACAGCACAATTTCCTGGCCAGAATGCGAGAAATATTTGGAAGAATATGAGGTACTCATTTTTGCCAGTACAGTAGATTATTTTTTTAATACATTGTTCGATTATCTTGGTTTTGCTCCAATCATATAGATGGTTTTCACTCACGTGACTTGACGGCCATTTTGGTGTACAAACAATAGAAAATATTTGCGCATAATTTGCATAAAAATAGAGTTCAGTCCCCAAGAGAGAGGATGTATATTGTTCTAGTACACCAAAATGGCCGCTGTGACGTCACCTGAAAATCAGCTATACATGTAAAAAAGGATAGACACACCTGGTCAAGTAAGCAGCGAGTTCACTGCACTCAAGAGCAACCAAGGAATTATAATTTTTAGGGCTCAAGTAGTATTAATTTTTTTCAGAATCCAATAATTATTGAAAATTAATTTTAAATATACAGATCGTGAACATTGTTTTCCCTCACTACACAAATTAAGAAATAATATTTAGGAATTGCACCACTTTAGTTCTAAGACGTAGTAATAATCAGTATTATTTCCTTCATCTTGTGATAAATCTAATCACTCTTACCAGAGTATTATATAAACACTAATGAAATACCAAGTGAGCTTTCACATGAAAACATATAAAAATTGTGCCTTCGATATTAAAAGTGAAATGATTTAGTATTTCATTGGTGTTTACATTTTCAACACTCTAAGAGAAAATTAATTTCGTACATGTATCTCTGCACGGCCAATGATGTAATATCCTCTATTATGTATGCCTTCAGATGTTGAGTTTGTGCAATTTTCTCAACAAATACTGACCCCTTTTGTCAGTTTTTGTACTCTTGAGTTTTATTGCTAGATGCAAAAACAAGTAAATTATTCCAGAGGGGTCAATACTGTTCAGGCCAAACCAAACTATTGGGGCAAATTGGGCTAGCACAATGCAAATTTGCTGAAATGCACCGACTCCTGACAAACAAGCACATAATTACAGCACCGCATTGCATTTTTCGATGCTTTTGTCAAATCACAGACATGATCATGCATTTGCTTTACGGAACCTGCCCAGAAACTTCCTGAGCAAGCAGGATATGGCACACATGAAACAAAGATTGTGAACCATCCTTTTGTTTTTTACAATTAATTTCAGAATCCACGGCAGGCAGATGCTATGACAAAAGTACAAGCAGAACTGGATGAAACAAAAATAGTCTTAGTACGTTTTTGTCTGATAATTGACTGAATTAAAGAGTCCGTACAGTTTTATAATAATTCTGTCCAGGCAACTGCCTACCTTAACCTTTTTCTTCCTAAGAGTGACACTTGTAGATTTTATGTCTGTCAAATATGGAGGGCGTGTTTATGGGTGGATGTGTGGTCTGCATATCTAACAAGAAGTTAACTTCAGGTAGCAGCTGCTGGATTATTTTGCATTAGGGCACAAAGGCTGATGAATTGTATTTGTTTTTCGGTGAAGATGTCTTTCTCTCTCAGATCCCCAAGACAACCATCTCAATATAATGTCAACATAATTATGAGATATGACATATACGTGTAATAAAGTGGCTAATGCCGTTAAACAGTGCTCAATACACTTTTAAGTGTAGAGCTTTGAATAAGAAGATATAACGAAGAGACAAAATTCTCTGTTACTCCGAGTTTCGTGCTCACGCACTCATCAGACAGTATTTAATGGAGAATAAACCTATATGACATAAATATGACATAAATATGACAATCATGACATAATTACATCTATGTGTGTCAAATATGGAGGGCTTGTTTGTGGGTGTCTGTGGGGCCATCGATTTTTCCTGAACCCTGGTCTGCATATCAAACAAGAAGTTGACTTCGTGTAGCAGCTGCTAGATTATTTTGTAGTAAGGCAGAAAGGCTGATGAATTGATTGTCTGTTTAAATTCAGTTAAGATGCAATCTTTCTCTCTCAGATTTTCGAGACTACCATCTCAATAATGTCTTGACATAATTGTGAGATGGTATGGTATTGAATATAATAGCTTCATACATGTATGTGTTGTATCATTTTTGTAAACTTAACTTGTTACTTCTGCTCTGACTTTGAAAATACATGTAGATTTGTGGCTGAAGAGCTCGAAGTGTCATTTTTCAGTTTCAGGTTCTAAAATAATAGAACAAAGAAATTATTTAGTTTGTATTTTGTACCTTGTATTCAGCATAACACAATTGAGACAGTGCTTCAGAGAGGTGAGAGACTTGATGACCTTGTAGAGAAGTCTGAAGGACTAACTCTTCAATCAAAGGCCTTCTACAAAACTGTAAGTTCAATTTTCACTTTTTTTATTATTTTTATGATGTATTTAGGCCACTAATAACCTTTACAGGTGTTTCTGTTTTCACTGAACCTTCTGATCAGAAGCATTTTCATATAGGAAGGTTATGAATGTGAGCATTCTATAAAATTAGGTTCCACCACAGGGAGTCCGCACAATCTGTTTGTGTAACCTTTTGTAATTTTATAATAAATGTTTTGGATTCACGTTTGCTTCTTCTGTAGTGATATATATATAAATAACTATGTGCATGGACCAATTTTAAATCAACAATCTCATTGTATTACCTTACCTGTGGTGTACTGTTGTTCTCTTGCCTCAGAAATGGTATTTTGAGCGATTTTGAAGATTTCGAGTTCACTGTTTACTGTGCCTCTCAATAGAAGGACAAGGGGGAAAGGTAATTTTTGAACGGCTCCAGCTTTCAAACTATGCAGAAGAATGGCCGAAAGATTTACACTTCTTCTCGGGCTTCTCACTCAAAAATTCATTCAAACGGCTCAGAGCTAGCCCTCGAAGAAAATCAAAATCCCATACCTTCCAAGCAGTCAAAATGCGTAACACTTTTCACACATGCCAGCCTCAAACTGTCCTGCTGATTGTCTCTTTCTGATCAAGGACGCCATTATTTTTGATCAGTCGTAGTTTAACGTTGTCCAATCCGATAGCTCAAAATACCACTTCTGAGGCAAAAGAACGACAGTACACCCCAGGTAAGGGTTATTAACATATTTATTAACATATTTATTATCATATTTATTATCATAATCATATTTATCTCTATCTACAGAAGAAGCAAATCGTGAATCCAACACAAAAATTTAATTAGAAAATTACAAATGGTTTAATGCACAAACAGATTGTGTGGGTGCCTTATGGTTCCACACATTCATTTGGAGTGGTGATCTCAGCAACTAAGGATGGTCTTGGGAGAGGTGCCTCTAACCCTTTGACGTCCAAACCAGCCTAAACTGGCCAGACTTAGTATTTTACTCTGTCTAACGCCAGACGATTTTACTCATCAATGGAGAACCCCTGGGAGTCAATGGCTTAATCACTCACTGAAAAACTGTCCCCATTAATTGTGGGCAATCCTGAAGCATCATTAATTTTGCAACAAACCCTTGCAGCAAAAACCACCAAATGAATAATTATTGCTATTAATCACAATGATTATTATGAGTGGAATATTAACCCATTGACTTCTGGGGGTTCCCCATTGACAGTAAAATCGTCAGGCGTTTGACAGAGTAAAATACTAAGTATGGCCGGTTTTGGCCAGTTTTGGGGGCGAAAGGGATTAAAACTAACCAATACTGACCTGATGGGTTGGACGATTAGAAGGCATAAAACTGGCAGTGGTTGGTCGAAGGCAAAGCACACTGCAATTACAACTGAAATGCCTCAACTAAAGTCCCCTTGAGTTTGGGTAATGCCCCCATGGAATCATGCTCCAACATGACTTACCACTGACCTGGAGCAAAGTCCCAATATTAACCTTTCGTATTAAAATTATTGTGTTTAGCCTTTGACATCTGTGTGGTAGAATGCAATAGTCCAACAACTGAGCAAGTGACATTCAATGCAATAAGTTACATTATAATTCCACTATTACGTCATTTTACCATAATTGGTCAAAAGAGCATGAAAACTACATGTAAGAGTTGGTAATACACTCAAGTGTCCCGGTTTGACCAGTTTAGAACAGAGCAAGTACGGATGAAATAGGCGTTTTTCAATGTAAGAAATTGTTTTCAACACGATGCAAAGCCTGCGAATTTAGCTTGTCATCGCTTGTTCCTCATCATTTCATTTATCCAATCAAATAAAGGACATTTGGCTGGCTTTTTGTGCGGTTTACATGGTTCGCATGCACCCTGAAGGACCGATGATGCCTTTTTTAGCACTCTTACCAAATAAAATTGAAGCAAATAACACCCCTTTTGGAGTGGAATAATAATTTAAAATCTCTTATTAGATGGTCTAACAATACGCACGGACATTTTGCTCATTGCTCGTATTTTTTTCTCACCCAATATCTGTGCGTATTTTACACATATGTTAAACCATCATAATGTATGTATTCTTAATTCAGTCATCAAGTGCAATCATTTATTATAATAAAAATTGTTGTGCAGGATTAATTTTTGTCACCTATCATCATTTTCTTAGAGGTGTTGGGTTTTTTTTCCTTTTAGTTCTTTTTGTAGATCTTTTAAACGTTTTTTGTCACATGATTTGCCAAATAGTTAACATACAAAACATCTGAATTTGCTGATAATTAAATTATCCTTTGTTTCCTTAGATTATTTATCAGCGAATCCTCTGTCAACTTTTTCCAACAAATAATGAATAATATTTCAATTCTAAATAAAGTGTATGCTCTTTTGATAAGGGTCATCAGTTGTTCTGGCATCTACTGGCTACTGGCTTCTGTCATTGACTGAAGCAAAGGCAGACAGCATGACTTTATAGGGCCCACAGGCCAGCGGGACACAATAGGGACCTTAAATAAGGACGACAACAACAGTTATGAGAATGCCACATAACTTGGGTTTAACACTTTGATACATTTGTTTCCCATTCTCCTCTTGACAACAACGTGAAATGATCAAATTTGAGGTCATTTGAAGGACGAGAGCACCTGACATCCACACGGTTCTCATCAATTTTGTTCTTGGAATAATTTATGTATATATTCACACTTTCCAAGCCGAGCAACATGGAGTAATCTCAAAATTATTTCAGTAACAGGAAATAATATTTTTAGACAACGTTCTCGTAGCCGTCGTCATCGTCCTTGCTTAAAGTCCCTGTTGTCTATTCAGGACATAGATAAATGACCTAGCCAGAGGTTCTAGGTACAGCTGTAGCTCAATGGGTGGAGCATCCAATGGGTGTTACAGAGGGCATGCATTGGAATCCTGCAAAGTCTCCCAGATGATTTTTCAGTTGTCCTTTTGCCAACAACACTTTTAACAACACTGTTATAGGTTGAATCTTTATCCCCTTTTTTTTTTTTTTTTTTCATTTTGATGTAGTGTGGCACATCTATATTTCCTGAAAACAATGACTCTGAAATTTGTTTTTGTACATTATGTCAAACAGGCAAGGAAGACAAATTCATGCTGCTGTATCCAATGAAACAAGGAATCATTACAAGATAATAGTTATTTTTGTATGACAGATAATAAGAAGGCTTCAGTTGTTCACGAGGTGGATCATGGTGAACACCACTGGATAAATCACCATCCAGTGGATAGACAGAAGAACTGCATCCATGACCATCGGCTGTTTTTGGCTTTTGTCTAATCACAGCATTATTTCTAGGGATAAACCATGCTTTCTGGTAACTTCATGAAAACATTATTGAAGATCATGTGCAAAGTCAAGGGAATTAGATAAAGTTGAACAAAAATGGTCTATTTTTTTCTGCCCTGAACCTCATTACTTTTAGGTGAAACTAGTAAATGAAACTAATGTACAGACTGTGTATTGTTAAACACTTTGGCCAGAATTTAAAGAAATAAATACCTCTTACTAACCGAGTGCGAGGTCCGTACTGTAAGTTATGGACTGAGTTTTTTCCTGTTGATTTATGGCCCAAGCATGAAGCACGCGGGCCATAAATGAATGGGAAAAAAACAAGGAATGGTAATTTGCAATATGGATGGAGAAAACAAGGTTAGTAAGATATTTATTGTATCTCTGAGGTTAATCTGGTGCGCGGGCAAAGAACCTGGCCTAAGTCAAGCAAAAGGTTCAACTGCCACAAAGATTGCTGTGTCAAAATCCGAAAAACTAAATCTTCCTTGGGTGTTTGAATAGTTTCTTCCAAGATTCAAACAGTTTTACAAGTTTATGTAACAGTAGCCTCCTTCGCAGCCGTTTTTAGGCTCGTCCCTCCCCACAACGAGCCTAAAAACGGCTGCGAAGGAGGCTAATGTAACAGAAACGACATGAAAAACTTGCTAGATAATGTTCTGTCGAAATTGTAAATACAGTGGGCTGCACAGCAGGCCGTACTGTAGAATACAACCTGCTAATTTAGCCAATCACAGCACATGTTTTATCTGAGAGATATAATAATGTCCATCATAATAGTGACTCGTTGATTCATTGACTCATAAATACTTGATACTCTATGTCTTCACACTATTTTTAGGTGTCTCAAAAGGACTTGTTTGAACATACCTCAACTGATGCACAAATGGTTTGCATGGTTTCTATGAAGTTAATTTACTTTTTCATGTACTCAGAATGCTACGTGTATTCATACATAAACAATGAGGCCATTTTATTTTAAATTAATATCAGTATTTTCAGTTGAGATCCAGCTTCTAAATGCAATTGTGTAAAACTGATAGTAAGAATTGTCTGGGAGGATATATATTTATTTAAACACAAATTTTAGGACTTGTGTAACACCTCCTTGAAGGAATCTTTGAAGCAACAAGTAATAAAATGACAGAACTGGCGAAAGTTGCCAGTGATTATCAAGGAATCACAGAATGGCTGTTAGAGGTCACCAAGGGCTAATTTTTTTTTATTTTGCCTTTTCCTGAAGATCAACATTTGGTACTTTTGTTTCTTCTTACAAAACAGATGAGAGAGGTTTTAAATTTGGGGGGCATAAATCATAGATGAAATTCAATTTACATGTTTGTAGACAAAGTCACTTCCTCTTTTGCAAACCCACTGGTGTGAAAAGTTTTTTTCAGTTTTGGTCTTATTAGTAGTCAAGTGTAATTATTATTGATTGCCTGAATGTCTGGCATTTCAAGGAGCTGAACAGAAATCATCTTTAATAAAAATTGTTATGAATTCTTAGAAGAAGACTCTGTCACAGACTACAACAATTCTGCACTTAACCAGAAGTTATTTCTTGATCATGTTAAGAAAATGATTCCTCAATTGAACCCACTTTATTATTTTGGGAGAGTAATGTTGACCACAGAACATTAAAATGAAGGACTGCTTTTAAGGAACCAGGGTTTCATTTTCTACATGTTTGTTTTCAGAGGCAAAAACGTTGATTCCAGGTTCTGGATACATAAACTTCCTTATAAACGAGCTAAAAACTCACTCAACTGAAAAATATTTCAGGTGAATTGCCACTCTTCAGTCATGTGACTACTGTGTAACCACTCACTGCTATATTCAAACTGATGACTGGTTGAGTGATTCAACCTAAATACTTTCAATCAAGTGAATTTTTTAAAGTTCTTTATTACGTTTTAAGTTTTTGACTCCTTTTTTCAATAATTTTCAAATTCCAAGAGTTTTTTTTTTTAAGGCTTCTGGATATGCAACAATAATAAGTATTTGGGGTATAGCAA
>OX421445.1:66154606-66157106 GCA_949126865.1 Montipora capitata
ATTCTTATTCTGGACTAGGGTCAATCGAACGCGCCCATAGTTATGCTCTTTACCATTTCGTCTGTATCCATATGCTAAACCTAGCAGCAAAGCAGCATACCTTGAAAACTGTCAAATAAACAACAGTGCCATTAATCTTCCAATATAACCACAAATTATCACGTTCCTCAAAATTTGCCAGTGACCAATGATGTGATCAAAAGCTACACATTGTTCGTCAAGAGGTTTGAACCCTGACATAGTGATCAGTCCCAATCAGTC
This sequence comes from Montipora capitata, assembly GCA_949126865.1. Classification (NCBI taxonomy): domain Eukaryota; kingdom Metazoa; phylum Cnidaria; class Anthozoa; order Scleractinia; family Acroporidae; genus Montipora; species Montipora capitata. The sequence continues at coordinate 66,154,868 of OX421445.1, forward strand.
ATCGCCCCCTCCTACTTGCTATCTCATTCACAACAATGTTGGAGCTTTTTGGGTAAGAACCCATGAAGTCAGCACTAAAATGGGGAAGTGGGGGTTGCTACAATGTAATAGCTTTTAAAAGGTGCAATAAATCAATGACATTGTGCAAACAGAAGATAAATAACATATACAGTATGTGTTCTATTTTAGCAAGGTGTCCTATTGACTTTTAGTGAGGATTGTGCTTGCATAGCTTTTGAACTTTGGAGCAACTTCAACTTGCCATACAAATGAATAAACGGGAGGGCCTAGAGATGAAATCCTATCAAAAATTTATCTGTCTTGGAATCATCAATTAATTTTATTCATGTAAGGATACTTGGAACAACCAAGGCCTCAAATGAGGGAAGAATGCTGGTGTAATGGGCATTTTTTTGAAAATCCAATCAAGGAGACAACAGTTCCTTGAATATCAACAGAAAATTAATTTGAAAAATTGTGCTTTATAATGAGAAAAATAATAAAAATAACCACACAGGAAACGAGCAACACACTGTGAAACGAATGTGATAGTTTTTTTTTCTCCAGAACATTTGGTTGTTGCTACATCCTCAAATATAGCACCAATAGCTCTCAACTGAACTTCTATAGTGGAGAAAATAACTGTACAATGTACAGTCATGCAATGAATTCTTGTTCAAATGGTGCTTTCATTTGGTCACCTGAATTGAACTCTTCTCCATTGGACAAATACTATTTTTTATTTTTTTCTCAATGCGCAAGCGGGTGGAATCCTGCAATCTGATTGGCTTAGGAAGTGGGCTGAATTTTTCTATCTTGCCCGCCAACCCAGGCAGAATCCTATCCCTGGTTGCGTGAGCTTGTAGGATGTGCCAGTGTTAGGGACAAAGATATATTTTTTGAAGCCTTTTAAATGTTTTTAAAAGTAAACAGTGTTGCTTTACAAATTACTGCAACTCAATTGATTTAAAACTCAAAGAACCTTTTTATATAAATAAGATCAAGCCGGAACTTAACAAACAATTGCAGCATTACAACACTTTTCTCACGTTTTAGTTTACGCCTTGATGTTTGGTGTCATGCTGTAAATAGTACCCGCTTTTGTATTACGTCATGTTGTAATAATTTTTTCATCTACCCCTAGACTTTATAACTGTTCACACTTAGGAACTCATTAATTAAACTGATGATGGCATAAGCATGCCAAAACATGTCTTTTAAAAAAGTTGTCTGTTTCTTACAGTATTTATCATACTTGCTACTATTGCGACCTTATCGAAATAACATATTTATGTTTATAAAATAATAGACCTTATTCATAAATGGCGGTCAATTTACAATTCTTTTGTCGAAGTGCAAATTAGCCTACCAAGCCTCGATACAATACAGTGAGTTGAAAAGATTTCTTGCTCTAAAATGAGGCTTGGTAGGCTAATTTGCACGTGGACAAAAGAATTATAAATGTGACCGCTATTTATGAATAAGCTAGGTCTGTTAGGATAGTACACATATGCGTACTCTCATTGGTCAATAGCTGTGTTAAGATGAGAGTATGGAAACACAGCTGTGACATCACACGAATTTTGATAGGTTATATGCCGTCAGACACACGTTTTGATTGGCTGGTAGGAAATATGAGCCTGAATCAAGAAAATCTGTTTCAATCAAGAATTTTCCTGCATTTGTTTCCTTCATTTGTCAAATTATCTTTGAGAAATATTTTATAAAAGCAATAGATGACCTTTTTCCGTGTTTCCATAGCCTCATCTAAACACTCGGGGAAGTTGGGAGAATTCTCCCAACTCCCCCTCGTGTTTAGATCACAGGTAACCCAGGCTCACTGTGTGCGTCACGTAGGTATTAAAATATAAAGAACATATGAGGCGAAGTTTAGGTCTGAAAATTTGCTAGAAAATGGAAATAATAATCGATAAAACTTACCATGTGATGAGCTGTTGTTGTCTCTAATACGTACACGAAGTTTCGGGAAAAATGGTCCCCGTTCACCTTCCTTCATAGTATAGTGACAAGGTAGGAGACGGAAGCCAGCTTATGGACTCCGATCGACCCAAAATAAGCACGATTTTTTTCGCGAAAATCGAATCCAGTCGCTAAATAAACACGCCAGGCTCGTGGAACATGAATTTCTCTAAACCATGAATCTACTGAAGCATCTCCAGGTAGCAACGCGAAGCCACCAGACTCCGTAAAACTTGTAAGTTAACCTGCTAAAATGGCG
>OX421445.1:66169606-66199606 GCA_949126865.1 Montipora capitata
CTTGCTACAAGTCCAAGGGAAAGAGGCCCTTATTCTCTGCATAAAAATGCCTCGGCCTCTGTAAAAGAGTGGAAAAAGGGACCAGCGCCCTTAACAAGAGCAGTGGAGTACATTTGCAGTGATCTCATTAATTTTTGCTGGCTACGACAGGTAGCAATAAAATGGAACCAATACATGATGCTAGATAAGGGATCAAGGGCTTCAATAATCGAAGCTATTACTTAAGCCAATCACAATGAGCGAAATTAAAGTGAGCCAATAGTAACGCAAAGCGACGCTTAACGCGGGAAACGCACGCGAGCAAATCACAGTCTGATTAATTTAAATGAAGTGTGACAATTGTGTCTTGTGTATGAATTTACACATCGTTCAAAAAATCAAAAAAAAAAAAAAACAACACTGAGTATATTCATTTTTGATTCAACACAATTCTTACCTGAATCCGGCAGTTACTAATAACTTTTAGATCATTTACACGTTGGCTTTTTAAATCGCACCCTGCCAGCAGAACCTTTCTTAAGATGACGAGAAATAAAGGACTCTTCAGAAATCGTGTCAAGTCTTTATTGAGTATGCGCAAGCCGTTGCTTGGAGACAGTGTTAAACCGATCGCACTCCGAGAGGCCATATTGATTTTCGTATTGAAGGCTCTATTTTGACTTTCGCCTTGTCAAAAATATGATGCGCGCGCTACCTAAACCGGTTTGACCGGAGTGACCAGTCCAGAAACTTGGGCTGCGGCGACTTAAAAGACTTGACGCGATTTCTGCAGAGTCTCTCTTGCTCGCCTTCCGGTGAGATTTAGAGAGGCTCTGCTCGCAGGGTGTTTAAATCGTAGCTCTCCCATGCGAGTAAGTGGATTTTTTCGAATATATAAAAGTATGATGTTATTTCGAAGATTTTTATCAGCAATCCAATCAGTGCAATTCATAGACTCTTCAAAAATTCAAGTGGCTTCGACGGGATCTAATGCTCAATCAACTGAGCTATGACTGAAGCCACTCACTTGGGAGCCGGTTTAAATATTATTTAAGTTGCGCGGGGCCACTTGACTCTGACAGGCCGATGCAGGGGAATTATTACACAATTTAAGGTAAAACTTTAATTGAAGCCATTTAAGGACGTTCGCGCTAATTGTTTGTGCGCAAGTGTTACTGCGCAGGTAACGAGACTGTTATACGCATTACTTCAAGCATTAGGAAAAAAATGCCGGGGAAAATTTTCAGGTCCGCTAAAGGGTAAACCGGCTAAAGAATGGCACATTTATTTCCAATTCATCATGAAACGTGAAAGAGAAAGGACCGGGAGGCTGGAAAAGGTCGCTAATCGAGTAGTGGTTAAAAGTTTTGAAAACTCGAGGAAGGTTAGTTTTAGTCAGCGTTACGAACTTCTTAGTTCAAAATAAATGCATGTTTTTGAAGTTATTTTCCTTTACTTTCATGAAAATAGAGCGGAATTATCTTCTTCTCCTTATGCACTTGAATATTGCGGACTTAAGAGGACACAGCCAGAGATTATATTTCACAAAAACCAGAATCCAGAAGATGAGAAAGACGGCAATGGAGAGATATGATACAAAACACTAACCAAATCAAGATAACGCCTGCTTGAAATGCTATGCTCGAGAAAATCTTTCATTGATCGAGCCTCTCTTGGGTTCCAGTCCTTCCCCGACAGGTCACGCAAAATCGTGACAAACTAAATTTTCCAAGAGCTTCACAACATCACATCGATTTTACTCGTTTAGATCATTGGTGACCCCTATTTTTTAAGACATGAATCACTTGCTCTTCTTACAATCTACAAAATATGATGAAATGAAAAAAGTCAATGTAAAAAGTTATCTTTTTTTTTAATTTTCCTTCCTTGTGTCCTGAGTTCCGGAAGTGGTTACAACAGGTAGCGCTTGCGAAAACGCTTGTTGAGGATTAACTCTACTATTTACGACATCCCCAGTGGCATGCAATTATCTAAAAAACACACTCCTACATTTCTATGCACAAAAACATTCACTCTAACGTATTATTTTTATGATTTTCAACGGATGAGTAGATGAGGCTATATCTCGTTATGATGACCTATCTATCGAAATTAGTGCATTTTTCCCTTGCCTTTTTCTCCGAAACAAAGTCGGTGATCCCCCAATTTTTTTTCATTTTTGGAATAAGTCATTTATGACCTAACTTCAGGCGAGAAATGAAACAAATTTCAATGTGGGAAGATTTTCGCGCGAACGACCTTAATTGAAGGTGTCCCAAGAAATATGGTTCTCTAGATTGTTGTTTCTGTAACACAAACTAGATAAGCAATAACAAAACTAGATCTTTGAAAACTCACACGAGGAACACGAGTCCGACTTATAGTTTTCTGCGCAAGTCCGACTAAGCTTGGGCTCAGGCCCCACGCTACATTTCCAAGCAATTGGGAATCTTTCCTTGGTAAGAGATATTTATGATGAAAGTTGAACAAAAAGTTACTGTAGTGCTGCTTTTTCGTGTGTAGTAAAGCTGCCGAAATGTTATCAAACCTCTCGGCCCTTACGATATGGTGTTTTTCAGTTAAATTAGATAGAAGAGCTTCAGGCACAATACTTCTTATGAATAAAAAGTTTGGTTACATACATACATATTTGACCACTCCCCACAGAGGAGTATTGGGCTTGTGGGTCTCATATCGCCTTCAATCCTAGCAAGACGAAGGCTGTGTTGGGTCTATGCTACTCTCTGCGCATCAAATGTCTCGAGTTCATTAGTTAGATAGGTATCGCCCCTCCGTCGCCATTTCACATAACACCTTACAATACCTAACTTGAACACGAGTAAATTATTGGGTGTACATTTTCACGATCGAGCTATACTGCTTTAAGAAAAATAAAGAAAATCAAGAATTTCACGAACTTCAACCTAAGAAAGCAATTAGTAGAGTCACTTGTTCTGTCTAAACTCAGTCAGTGTGATACAGTATTCTATGATCAGTTCCCTGACTCCGTCTGAAAACGTATACAGCGCCTCCAGTTTGCTGCTGCTAGCTTTGTTTTGGGATGCTACATAAAAGGCAAAACTGATATTATGAGCCGAGTCTGGGCTGGTTGCCCGTCCATGAACTCAGGGACAACGCTCTGTGTACATTGTACTGACAACTGGTCTGACTATTTTCAACTAGAAATTGTTAAGCACACTAGAAGTCTGCGATCGACTGTAGCTCCTTCTTTTATTAATACTTTTCGATACTCAGCTGGAAAACTCTTCAATTTATTGCCTGTCTGAATAAGAAACTGTACAGACTACAAACAGTATTGCTCTATATGCCTGACACCTCCTTAAAACCCGATAAAACACGCCCTGCAAGTTTTTTGAACGGCTTCAAAAACAATCCACAAAGAGCGTGTCCCTCTGGACTCAGAACAATGGTTCCAGTTATGAGAGGAGAATATTAGCATATCAGAAAAACAAGCTATGCCTCATTAGTATAATTCTAACGAGGAGTGTTTTATCAGGATATAAAGCTCATACACGCGTGACGTTTTATCGGTGTTTTGATAGGCTGTTAGGCTTATGAATTATAAATTGAGTTTTTTAAGTAGATATACTACAATTAATTATAATTAATTAATTATACTTATAATTTAATTATTACTAGATTTTATCAGCTACTGTAATAAAGAGAATGTATCTATTATCAGATGACGAGCCTTTCTTTAACGTGTACTCTGATAATAAGCCCTTACTATTACTACTTTTACTAGGGGCTGTTCGATTCAGGGCCGATGAAACAACATAAAAGAAGCGCAAATTTTAAGAATCTCAACAGGCCGCAGGAAAGCCAGTCGCTCACTTACAAATGCAGCCAAGAAGTTGAACCAGGGACTACCAGGATCCGACAAATTCAGCGAGTGGACATGAACCCCGGATGTTCGGAGCTGAAGGTAAGCGGCGCCCTAACCACTGTTTCAGTCGAATAGGTAAAGAGTATATGAAGTATCATTCAAGGCTTGCTGAATTGGACGCTACGCTCACACTAAATTGTAGCACAGCTCAGATCTGCATTGTCTTAAGATCCGGGGATCCCGGGTTCAAAGCCCCTTTCTGAACACTCGTTAGCAGTCCCTGGTTCAACTTCTCGGCTGCAGTTGCAAATAGTCAACTGGTTCGTCTCTGGTGAGTTGGGGTGCTTAACATGCAGTTGTTGTTGTTCTGTTCTGTCGATTCGATGATTGGGGTTCATCAGTTAGCCCCTACTACACCTTTCTCCAAAATGGCCACCATTTTGGTATTCCATAGTTTACCTGGAAATTAGCCCTTATTGCCTCGTTCAAAGTTAAATATGTTTTTTTGTAACCAAGCTATTAATCTTCGGGCGATTTTATTGGCTAATTTACGTCACGTGGTGCAAACTTACAGGACAGTTATCACGCAATAACCCCCTTTTGCGTGGACATTTGCCCTACGAAATGCAGTAGCAATCATTTCCGTTGAAAAGAAAAAAAGCCAGCGGAAAAAAGGCAGCAGAAGAGCTTTCGATTTACATTGAAGAAAAACGAACTCGTTTTGTGGATTCTAGTGATAGTGACACTAGAAAGCTGTCGATCGAAAATTTAAAAGAATTGCCATCAGCAACAAGACAAGAAAACAACATAAATTTTGTGCCGCAAATATAAAAGTTACCATCAGCAAAAGACATTTTGGGAGATTTTTGCTACGTTTAATTTATTCTATTGTACTTTTGGCTGCACAAGTAAATCGCAAAATCGAAAGAGGCATCGATTTTTGCGGCCGCCTGTAATCAAGTTACCTTGCGTGTTACTAACAACTCACGAAACAAATGATACATCTGTGATAAAATGACGACAAGACACCGGGTCTTGTAATTGTTAGCTTGTTTCTTTTTCGTTCAAGTGGCATAAAGTTGACGAGAAATATGCGAATTCAACACAAAGATCACAATTGTCTAACTCTTGAGGTTCATCATCGACCAAAAGTCAAAAATTCACTCTCCAAGACCAGGTTATTAATCAGCAGGTAATTCCATCATCATTTTGGAAATAGAAGCTGCTTTATTATTCATTAGCGTCACAAATTCTTGCCGATTTTGGGGCTCATTTATTGAAATTCAAGCATGCCTCCAACAGACCCGTTTATTTTCATGATTTATGCACGCGCTGCGGGCCTATTTGCCACCACGGACTTACACTCACTCACTCTTACAACCCGATGAAGTTACCCGATCCAACCCGATGACATTGTGTGTAGTGCACTTATAAAGTGAACTACCACAAAAAGCGCCTTTTTTTCGAGTTTTCGACTTGCAGTGACAATTAAAATGATTTGATTTTTTTTCCTGAGACCGACACACTTTCTTTCTAGTCAACATTTGAACCGTGCATCGAAAAAATACGAAGCATTGCTCGCTTTGTACCAGCGGTTTTTTGTGCGATATGAAAATTAATGGGAAGGTTATGTAACAATTATTCCATGAGCGCGCGTTGGATATGCGACAAGCGCGAATGGAATAATCATTTTACTACATACATATTTCATGCTAGATCCAGTCCACCGTTAGAATACAAAACTGGCCTATTGTCATATAAGGTTAAACTAAGGTATATAAGTTGATAACCGAGATTAAGTGAACCAATCAGAGCCCGAGAAATGCATTAACCGAGGTTGAATTTTTAACAAAAAAAAATTAAACCCCTTTCTGGCTTGCTGGTATGTTAGCTGATAATGTCCTTGCCCTCGAAGCTTCGCCTCTCGGCCAAATATTCATTTTTCGGACAGTATCTCAGCCGCGGACATTATCAGCCGACATATCAGCCGCTCGAAGGGGTTTATTTATTAAGTATTTTAAGTTTAAGAATGAGGCAAAAAGGGCTATTTTTCAAGCAAAAAAAATATATATTGGAATAAGGTAGAACTATCCGAGACGGAGATAAGATCGAAGGGAATAGACAGGGACTTGTGGAGATCACAAATTAAAGCCGCCTCTAGCTCTGCTTTAGATGATGAGATGGAGCCGACCAAGAGAATATGGGTTTGGTCAATTAAGTATGTATGTATTATGTTTGAGGGGTACTGCGAAAATGGTGAGATCTAGAAAAGCAACAAGCGACATTTTTACCAGTGCCATCCTGGATATCGAGACCTGAGAAGAATCTATCTGCTAAAGTGTTTTTATCAATTCCTCTTCTGCAGTTCATTGTTTGCCATATTTTTTAACACATCACAGCAGATAATTTGTAGTTCATTGACAAGCAGTTCGTCTGCTGCAGTTGTACTCAGTTCCAAATCTATTGTTACAGGTACTTTAATATCAAATTAAACAATGGCCGTTTTTATACTAGAGACGCATTATCCGTCTGGACGAACTTGGGCAAACATTTGTTGTTCGTCTGGTTATGCGTCTCTAGTGTAACGTCGGGCACAAGACGCATTATCCGTCTGGACGAATAATCTTCCGTTGTGCTACTCAAATAATAGCTGAGCATTTGGGCTGCCTATGGTGTTAATTGCATTCTCGTCGCTATCAAAAACTTTCAGTTCATTTGCATTCTATTTTCGATGCAAATCAAGTCGACATCATTCATGCGTGTTTTCGTATATTTAATACTTTGCTTTCTATTTTCCGCATTGGAAAAACTTTTACAGGATTTATATCTGAATGCGGAATAAACAGATAATTCCGTCCTGTGAGTGTAAGGATACTGACAGCGTCTTGATTCTCCCAAAAGAGACGCGCGTTTATGCAACGGCGATATTTTTCTCAAATGTCTCTCAACTATGTTTTATTCGGTAAGTAATTTACAAAATGTTGCGACCGAGGATAGTCAATTCGAGGTTTCAAGAAATTATGTGAACGAAATTTAAGCGTTTTGAGTAACTGCCGCCAAAATTATTGATTTAAATAGATTCGTCTTCTTGACTATTAACTGCACAGTTGACATATGTTTAAATTTGCACACAAACTTTACTGTAAATTCCCAGACGAATTAACTTGTTGTTATCAGTGTCTTTTGGGAACCGTCTTTTGTCTTAACAAAAGTGCTAAGACGCTTCTGAGTTATGACTATGTGCTCTCGTCGTTTGTCGTTTCAGTGTGGGACATTAAGATACACAGCTGGTGCAAGAGTGTCTTCGTTTTTATCCGGTAGGTTCTGTAAAATTTGCGACATTTTGTATAGTGTTTACGGCAAACCGAAACGGAAGGCCGAAAATTTGTGTTTCGCCAAACAAACTCGAATAATTTAAGCTCATTTCTCGCCTACAAGCTTCAGACATCTGGCTTCTTCTCAAGAGAGAGAGAGAGAGAGTTAGAATTAGAGAATTTTCATGCTTCCAAGACAAGCAGCAGCCCAACGTTTCTCGTGGAAGCAATGCTAAATCTCTCTAATCAGTATTGTATTGACCGTGAGGCCGAGGTTTAGTCAAGGTTAGCTGATAACATGTGGATGAAATTTAGCTGTTACGAGTTACAAAATTCGTGGTTTCAAGAGGTAATTATACATTTGCCTTAATCTTCAATGATCACGGAGCAACTTCACTGTTTAACTATGTTCATGGTTAAGTTAGCTACAAAATTTTCGTTTGCGTGTCGTTTGTTACTTTGATCTTAAATGAGGTTGTGGTTCCAGATTACTCGTTCATTTACGGGTGAAAGAGTTTCTGACTCAAGCCATTGTTCCCCCCTCCCCCCTCATGCATCTTACGTCCTCGTTTGTGCATTTCGTCGAGTTTTTTTTATTGTTTTTTCACCTGCTTCTCACCTATCAGACTATTATTTGCCGTTGTATGAAGAACTTTTTTGCTTTTATGTCAATTCTTCATTCCTCGAATAAAGGCGCCACTCATTCGTCATTCATTTTTTCTCTCCACGGAACGCGATGTAATTATTAAGTTGTCATTCGGGATACCTGAATTTGATATACCAAATTATGACCTAGATTTGGTTACCTGGGCAACAGAATGACAACAGAAGCTACAAGGGGATGATTTTCACTGGCTTAAAGTAATGGCGGTGCTACACCTGATGGAGCGATTAATTTGATCTCCCTCTTTGGAAGTTATCTTCATTTTCCCTTAACACGTTTTATCTACCTCTTAACCTTTCATCAGCTTAGAGAAAAGAAGAAAGTATTTAGAAGGGGCGAATCCTTATCGCTGGATTTCAGCTTCCATTAATGGTACCAAATGCTGGAAACTTCAACTTTTTAACAGAGGTATTCATCGCATTTACTGAAAGCTATCCTTTTTTTTAAAAAAATCATGTCTACAATCCTCGATGAAAAGAGTTGAAACTTTGCCTATTTTCCAAAATTTCGAACGATAACTTGAAAAGAATGCAGACCATACTCCACTCCGCCCCCCACCAACGCCCTATCTAAGACAAGATGCGCAAATTATGCAACCGTGACACATTGTCTTGGAAAAAAAGGCTTTTGTCTAGGATTGTGGAACAACCCTGTAGATCAGAGCTTAGCTCTTCTGTGTTGAACAGCTCTTCGAGTTTTCTACACAGTCAACGATGCGTTTATTCTATCAGGATGTTTTGAATTCATTGCTCAGGCGCTCTTCAGGGCTAATTAAGCAATTCATTAAGAAATTCCAATCGACAGGAGTCAGTTTACAAGCTCCAACTAACCGCTTGGAAAACTTCAACAGGAGCGGGACTTGAATCCCACGGAACCCCGGATTTCAAGCCCGGTTACGCTGTCTCCCATGTTGTCAGAAGGTGTTGACGGATGAAAATGACGGGTGCTTCCTATTCGGCCAAAATCCCTGGAGACCCTAACCCTTACCCTTCCAGATGGAATTCCCGAAATGTCCTTTGCGGTTTGGTTTTACCGGAACATTTGGGACCACTGAAGGTTGTCCACCGGTATGACTGGTTCGGAACAAACATCGCTTTCCATTGAAACGAAAAACTGTTCTTCTTTGTCTCATGGGGTGCAGGGTTGGCGCAGTGGTGAGAGCACTCGCCTCCCACCAATGTGGCCCGGGTTCGATTCCCAGAATTGGCGTCATATGTGGATTGAGTTTGTTGGTTCTATACTCTGCACCGGGAGGTTTTCTCCGGTTTCCCCTTTCCTTAAAAACCAACATTTGACTTGATCTGCGTTAATTGTTAATCCCAGTTTACAGTGTCCCCAATCAGTGTTCCAGCGCTAGAACGACTAGACACTTAAATAAAGTTCCTTTCCTTTCCTTTCCTTTCATGTTCACAACAAGATCGCGTGAATCTCACTGATAGGTATGATATTTTAATATACCAACGTTTTTTTATGCGTTGAAGTAATGCGGTCAAAGAAGAACGAAACTACAATGACAAAATATCTTTCAATCTATCTCGCTCGTTATACATGCATACCTATTGCAACTGACGACGAAACAAGTAATAAAATCCCATAACAGAACTATCTGCACCACACAGGGGACATTTTTTAAAAAAGTAAAAACTGTTGGAAAACATACCGCGTTACGTAACGCAACACAACGTGCCCTACTCTAAACTTAGCCGGTATTTGTAATGTAAAGATGATAGAAACTTTGATCGCGCATATTTCAGTTTTAAAGAGATAAGGATGCATATGGAATTTACAAGTTAATTGCTTTTGAACGTAACGTGCGTGATGTGTAGGAGATAAGAATATGACATGTACTTATCATAATTATGCGAACAATAGATATCTTGTACCTTTAAATGCCAAAACAAGAAAGAGAGTTGTTGTCAGTTGGAATGTATGTACGGTGTGAGCGAACGTGGATCATTGTTGGGAATAATGAAGGATATACAGTCCAAGTTGAGGACAGCTATTCTTAGAGTTATTTCATAGAGTTATGTCGTAGAGTTAGAGTTAAGTTTCCAAAATCCTCAGCCAACATTCATAAAAGCTAACCTTAGGCCTAAGGTTTTAAGCCTTCCAAAATCTTGAATTCAGAATTTTGGAAACTTAACTCTTACTGTAATGTCATAACTCTATAAAAATAACTCTATTGCTACAATCTTGGACAAATTAAATGGAACATTGAGACCACCCCTCCCCCCAAAATCAGTGATGGGAAAATGGCGCGTTTTGGCCTTCACGCACCTTCATCCTTGATTTGGGGGAGAGGGGGCATTTCTGTTCCATTTTATTTTGTCCAAGATTGTCTATGAGCCCCTGCTTGGCGTTACCAGTAGTATATGGGGTAATCACGACACGAAATCTGCTCTCGTTCGCTCAAAAGTTACATCATCCGAGAGCACATCTCCCATTCAAAAAATAAACTGAGCAAGGCGACACTGAAAAAAAACTAAATGCAAGTGGCATTTCACGTTAACATAAATTGCAAACAAAAAGGGAATAAAACTATTGGAAAAAAAAAAAAGAAATCGCATGTAAGGAGGATTCGAACCTTCTACCACAGATTATCTACCCCATCCAACTAACCCATATTCTACGCATTAGATTTTGCATCCGTGCGCGCAAACTTGTTGAATTTTAAGAACTGCATTTGCACTCCCTTAAATTTGTTGGCGATATTTACCTGATCTATCTTCTGATTTTTCCACGCTGAAAAATAGAGCATGATTTACGTTCACAAAAGTGTTGATGGGCACGATTTGCAGGCTATCGGCAACGAATTTTGTCGATTTTTCACGATTTTGTCGTCTGGCCAGAAAGGTGACAGAACAGATTGACTCTTTTTCCATTGCTTGTTAACCGTGCTTAACCGCTGAAAAGCGTCTCAAAACAGACGTTAATCGTATAAAAAGTCTCGTGAATCGTGCCTTAAACGTTTTAATGTCATGTAAAACCATTCAAGTGCTCTACAAAGCTTTAAAAGCGGTACTTTAATGCTTGAGTCTTTTGCCATTGCTTCGTTTAATCTCAGCGATGCGACCCTACATAGACCCTATAGTTTTATCGATTAACTCCCCAGAAATGCTTCCAGAGTAAGATCAGTAGTGGGCTTGAGAACTAACTCTTACTTTTGTTTCCTCGGGTATTCTTTTTCTCGGTGGCAATTTTTTCGTGAATTCTACGTAGAGTTATACCCTTGTTCTTGATCGTACTGGCAAATTTTCATTTTAGGTTTGGTTTTTTTATACGCTCCGCTTCTCTTAAAATATCTTCCATGTAGTATCTCAACATAGCAACACTAGCGACGAGCGTGACTGCGTCAGAGGCCAGTGGTTTCGGATGATTAATGTGTTGACATATGACCTCTTAATTGACCAAATCTTGAATTTGTGACGTCATAGCCTCTACAGACAATCTTGGACAAATTAAATGGAACATTGAGACCACCCCTCCCCCCAAAATCAGTGATGGGCAAATGGCGCGTTTTGGCCTTCACGCACCTTCATCCTTGATTTGGGGGAGAGGGGGCATTTCTGTTCCATTTTATTTTGTCCAAGATTGTAGTCAACCTCGTCCAAGTTTCGAGTTGTGGGTAACACACTGATCCTGGGCTCTGCGATCCTCACTTCCGGTGGAGTACAAAACTGCGCTAATAAGGAGACTGGGGATAGCAGAGCTGTGACGTCAACACCACAACGCATTTTTCCCAGGGCCCAAATTTTCCTTTTTGTGAGATTCAGTAGTTGCTGAAACTGCTTCTGAGATGAGCTGTACTTGGTTGCAATAATGCTAAAGACAAAAGAACGAATTTCTGTCCCTAAAATTCCCTGCGTTCCAGTTTTGACGTCACTGGCCTGCTATTCCCAGTCTCCTTACTAGCATGGCTTTGTACCCTACCAGAAGTGAAAATTCCGATTTTCGAAAAGCTTAATTTACGGCATAGTGTGTAAATCGGTATGGTTTTTTTCGTTGATTAAATCTTACAAAACCATGATGTTTCGATTGCGTGACTAAAGAAAAATCTGTTTAAAAAAAGCTGTTTCTTGACAATATTTGCTTAAATCTCGACTTAGCAAACTTATTGATGGCGCTTATAGGTTTTTTGTTCTCTTCTTTCCACGGTAAATAAAATAAACCTCAAGTCCTGGTACTCCGCATGGGTCTGTGGGTCCCCAACACCTTTCCTTGGGAGGTGTTGGGTTTTGCAAATCTTCACAAGTGTTCGCGTTGCTTTGCATATTTTATAATCGATGTTTTCGCCTAAATGGTTTCAATTGGAATGCATCTTCCGAATTAAGTGTACAAAACAATAATTTTCACGCTGTTTGGTAATTTCAACACTGAAAACAAACTGTGAAATCTGAAATTTTGTCTCAATTACAGATTGCTCCGTTGAAAGCTTTACATTAAAATTAGACTTTCCAATCTTAAGTCCTTAAGTCTTCCGGATAAGGATTAAAAAACATAAATTGTAGTCCCCGTCACACAATCCCTTGCTGTTAACAACGTGGGACATTGAAGATCCCACCCACTAACGGCAAAGAGGAGGGCGTGGAATTCTATCTCTGCCAGCATGTGGTTGACATGGCTGGATTAGCGTGAAGGACGTCTGAACAATTAAGACCACAAAAACAAAAAGACAACCAGAAGTCAGGCCAGCTGCCGGGTGCTGGACTTTTTACATGGACGTAAGCTTAGACTTACAACGTAATTCAGAACTTGAGTCCGGGTCACATTGGTGGGAAGCGAGAGCTGTGAACACCCAACGTTTCCTCCATACCCGAAACGAAAACAATTTTCTTTGCTTTCCATTTTCAGGTGCATAAATCAGCCACAGTTCACGCAGACATGAGGCTCAGCCGAATGTTACCACTTGTATTATTTTGTTCTGTGGCCACCAATTTGATTTTCCTGTTTTCCTGCTATCAACAATCGATACATAAAGTGACAATGCATGCGCAAGCGGAGCCCATCAACTATTTCAACAACACCTTACTCGGAGGTATGAATCCATCAAAGAGACTTGAACGAAAAAAACATGAAAGAAAGACGTCCCTGTACGTAGAAAATACATCAACATCAATCCAGTCAGTAAATGGAAATCCAGTTGAACTTGGTTCTAAAGTGCCTCGATCTTCGTCAAGAAAATATGGCAAGAGCAAGAAAGAGGGGAGCCAATTACACCAAAAGTTACATCTGCGAAAAAATGTTATAATATTGAGCTCTGGACGAGGTGGGTCGTCTTTTCTTGGATCATTATTTGACAATAATCCAAACATTATGTATTGCTTCGAGCCATTGTATCCGTCTTATATGAAAGCGACACGAAGTCATTGGAAAGAGAAAACTTACGAAAGGACAAGCCTCGAAGTTATTAACGGCTTATTACAATGTGATTTTAGCAATATCAGTGAAAGAGCTTTTTCAATGTTCACGAAAAGCCGCTTTCATCAAAGCAAGAGTAGAGCACTGTCGAGAGAGAACTTAACCAGCTTTTCGAAAAGCAAACTATACGACATTTGCAACAACTACAAATACACTGTCCTCAAGATTCTGGCGCACCGGTTGCCTGAAAAATCGATACTAAGTTTAGAGGAGCTATTCCAAAAGAAAAACTACCTCGTCAAAATCGTTCACCTTGTTCGCGATCCGAGATCAGTGGTGTACTCCATGGTAAAGCTCGGCTGGATCAAGAATCATTCCGATCCGAGCTTTAATAGGGACGTTACTAGGCTTTGCAATCCAATGCTGAAGAATTTACGGCTTGCTTCGTTAACTCCCCCACCATGGCTCAAGAATCGGTTTCAAATAATTCGCTACGAAGACCTTGCCTTCAATACGAAAAACATCACTCGGGAATTGTACAAGTTTGCGGAATTTGATTGGTCATCCGAAATCTACGAATGGATAAATACTCTTAACGACAATAGAAAACAGGAAGACGCTTATTCCCTATACCGAAATGCCTCAGCTTCTATCGATCAGTGGAAAAACGCTCCAAAACCAATGCTTAGAACCGTGGAGAGTATTTGTGGTGACCTCATTAATTTTCTTGGCTATCCTTATGTAAATGAAACACGATTTGCCATGAAGGAATGAGATGGAATTTGGTAACCACTTTGGATCAAATGAATAGATTTTTTTTTCAGTCGTGACTCGGGGATCCCTTGAAAAAAATCCGAGTGCTCGTTTGCACGAGCCGAACCTCCTACCGTCCGATTTCTAGTTCTGATGCTTTACTACCGAGGTATTGGAGACTCGCTGGACTAGGTTCTGGTGATAGAGCGGTTTTCAAATGACTGTCGTAAAACCAAAACCAAAGTAATTACTTGGGCCAATCAAAAAGCACGGATACAATCCAGTAAACCAATCAAAACTCGAAGTAATTACACGTAGCCGACACAAAGCGCCGGAAAATGTGCAAGCGCAAGCCACGATTGGTTTTGGTTTCACTTCTGATTGGTTGAAAATGTGGCGCGAGAACTTTGAACCAATCACTGAGTGAAGTAATGCAAAACCAAAGTAATTCTCTAATTACTTTCGACACTCAATTGAAAACGGCTCTAATAGGCCAGTTTCGTTTTCAAACGGTTGGGTTGGATCGAGCATGAAATTGAGGCTATTGCGGGGGAATCTTTTGACATGCAAATTATTTCCCCCGCATTAGCCTCCATTTCATGCTAGATCCAGTCTAACCGAGAGAATACGAAACTGGCCTATTGTCCTGCTATGCTGGGTTGTAGGATAGAGCATTTGGATTTTTTCCGAGTATCCCCGACTTCAAAAAACGTATCTCTTAAAGATTTGCCAAAGATGGCAAATTTTGCCGCAAACTCAAGATCGTACCTAAAACTTCATATAGCTCACAAACTTTAATCATTACTGAATGCCATCTTTTAGGACAAAAGACACTAAAATTAAGAAGTTAACGCTCTTGCGTATGTCGCTTGAGATCCGCACACTTGCGTCGCTGGAGAAAATCAGCTTGAACTTATTGGAGAATATAAACAGTGGATAACGTTGAAGGCGCGCTCTAATTCTGAATATCCTTTGCTATTCACCTTCGAGTAATTCGCACGGGATTTGCGCCCGAAAATATTGTAATCGTTGCAGGAATTAATGAGAAATTTATTTTCTCTAAAATCTCTTTATGCTACATTAACTCGCCGTTTTAGTATATGTGGTGAATATTTATATCTCCGCTTCGCGGCTTGGTAAATATCCACTACTAACCACCTCCACTTTGATGAAGAGTAGTTTATTATACGCAACAGCACATCGTATTTCTTATTGGTCAATGAGGATGCATAAATACCGGTACATTGTAGAGTGCAATATGCAAGTTGCTATGGAAACACGGCGACGGAGTAAGTCGTGTGAACGTTAGTTCAATTCGTGACTTATGGCCCATAAATCACAAAACGCACGTCCACACGATTTCCTACACAATAGCCCACTTTCGATATATTAAAATTCAGTCCTAAAGAAAAGGCATCATGTCGAGGCTCTGGAAAATAAAGCCTCGAGATGACGCCTTTTCTTTAGGACTGAATTTTAATATATCGAAAGTGGGCTATTCTTAACAACTTGAACCATAACAAAGTAAAACAACGAAAGAATCATCACGGATTTGGGAATTACAAAATTAGTATTACTCAGTAAAACCCAAAGAAGGTCCAAAGAAGCCTGAAACGAACAAGGAACTACCATTTTGCCTCCCTGGTTCTTGAAGAGAACTATATCCGGCCAGAATTAAGCTGACTTCAAGGAAATTGTGAATCGAAGTTTTATTGGTACATGAATAGACAGTATGTTATCAGTTTTTTTTATACATTGGTCGTTTTTATACTAGACTTAGAATGCGCCTGGACGACTTTTGGAAATTTTATTTAACGCGTCATTTCCAGGTGATCTGATGACGTAACTCCGAGGACTGGGGAAAAAAATGTCAACGCCGTATCCCACAACCGCGTGCGGCCTTATTTTCGAATTCAACATGGCAGAAGCGAGGTTAGATCTCGTCGCGTCTACTTGAATGTTCATTCGGTAACAGGAAATGTGGTAGACACGGAATGATCTGTTGAGTTTTGGCGATGGAAATACCGCGGGGAGTTTGGAAACAACACCTAAGGCCGCGCGCGCTTGTGGGATACGGCGTTAAATTTTTTCTTCCCAGTCCTCTCCAAATTACGTCACCAGATCACCTGGAAGGTTAGTTTGTCATTTAATTCGTCCCGTATAAACACGGGCGAGAGACACCTACGTCTGGACTAACTAAATCGTTTAGTTCGTCTCCAAAGTTGCCCAGACGCTGTATACGTCTCTTGTATAAAAATGGCCATTAATAGTAAATCAAGCTCCCTGTGAAAAAAGCATTTTTCCATCGAAATGGTTCTTTTTCCAGAGTCACTGACTCACCAACTTATGAAAAAAAAAAAAAACACGACGTTGTCAGAAAAAGTATATCGAGGAGTTCACGCCGCAATGGCGACGGCGAGAGAAACGAGAATGCCAAACCCCCTGCATATTTAACAACAACAAAAAAGAGCTTTGCACGTTCTGCGCGTCCGGTATATTTCTTCGCCGCCCTGAGTTAAACAATGGGGTAAATGAAATATTTGTGAACCAAGTGGTACGATAAAAGAGGGCAAAACCATACTTTAAAAAACTGTTAAGGTTTTGTGAAGATATCACGTACTGGGTGACTTTTCACAAGCAAGTTTCGTCTCTTGATTTCTTCATTGGCTTGCAGCAGGTAACTCTCGATAAATATCTCGATTACTAATTGCAAGTTAAAGAAAAAAAACAAAGTGTGGAGACTGAAAATCAGTCTCTTGCTCGCGCTTTTAATACTCGATTAGTTGTCACGAAGGGTCCGGTTGCTCGAATCCTGGTTAGCGCTAAGACTGGAGGTATCAAAACCTCAGTATAGGTTTCTGCGGTATTTAAGGCTGGTTAGCTCTAACCATGTTTCGAGCAACCGGGGCGAGGCTGTTAATTTTCATTCCCCATGTTCCAAGTAAACAACAAGGGATTAAGTGTACTTGACTGTGCAACAAAAATCGATTTCATCGAAATTAAGCATATCTCCTGACTGAGAATCGAAGGATAATGTATTTCACTTCGTTGCTTCAAACGCAAATTTAAAGATGAAGAGTGCTGCAAGGTATCTGTAGATAGCAAACAACCCCTCACGTCTTCCGCTCATATTGGATCTGTAAATATAAGCTTCTCTGGAATGAGGTCTCTCCTTAGCGACCATAACCGAGAAATCGCAATCTTAGTCACCCACCACCGATGCGTGTTTGTGTGTGTGTGAACGCGGGTGAGATCGTGTCTTCGTGCCAACCTGTAATTTACAGTATAATAAAAAATAAATAAATAAATAAATAAATATTAATAATAAAGTCACAAGTTACATATTTGAACCGAAAAACTAAACAATTTTTTACTGTATATAAATATAGATAACTACCAGCGGTAAAGTTGTGGACGTCATCAGCTATAAAAGTGCTCAATGGAAAAACCAGAGCTGTAAATATAATTCTGGAGGTAGGCTAAGTCATGCTACTCCGAGTTTCATGCTTCTCGTGAAGCAATCATCAGGCAACTGATTACGGTTACATTTAAAGATATACAGGTTTGAAAATAACCAACAATGCTTTCAGCGTGACATGATTGGAGGGGTAGAGGAAATGAAAGGTCATGCACCGGCCTTCAATTAAGCAAGCATAGTATTTAACAGGAATTTCTTAGAATGTCTACAGGTCTATATCAGTTTGTCTCTATGATTGAGTGTTGACATCTAAGGCTTGCATATAATAAAATATTTTTGCCACAGACACAGATTACATTTTTCGTTTTTGTTAGAATACGATCCGGCTTGCCTTATACAAGACTTTCATAATGGCGGTCGGCGCGCGGAGCTGGTGACTAATTACCATGAAAACGAGGTCAGAAAAGGCCGTACTTGATCGCTTTTGTCAAAGAGGAAAATTACGCCAACTCGTTGTTGTGTTCCACTGTGCCCGAAGAAAGGATACCTCAATGAGGATGGAACGAAAAGGTCCTATTCTATATTTCCGTCCTGCGATCTTCAAATGAAGAAGTGGTTGCACGTCATCCGACGGGAAGAAGGAAAATATTTCAAAGCAACTGAGCATACTAAGGTATGCACTTTACATTTCACCAAAAGTGACAACGTAAAAAAACTATCAGGAAAATCTGCGTT
Organism: Montipora capitata; assembly: GCA_949126865.1. Classification (NCBI taxonomy): domain Eukaryota; kingdom Metazoa; phylum Cnidaria; class Anthozoa; order Scleractinia; family Acroporidae; genus Montipora; species Montipora capitata. Next base: position 66,187,675 of record OX421445.1, read on the forward strand.
GAGAGATGGAGCTGTTCCTTCTGTTTTCCCTTGGATTCGGCAGTCCCCTACCTTGTTTGAATATCAAAGTCCACTGTAAGCAGAATAGTTATACAAAAGTAAATAATGAAAAGAACTGTGTTGGGTTGAGTCAAGGCTGTGCTCTAAGGAAAATTTCGGGGAGCCCTTCGGGCTCCCAAGCATTTCAGCTGGGGTGCCCACCCCTCCAAGTTGGTCGCCCGTATTAATTAATTAATTAATTAATTATTTATTTATTTAATTATCTGAGATCAACAACGCAGCAAGATCTTCATCCATCTTTCTCTCAAAAAAAAAAAAACATTGCTGCTACTGCTCTGGTGATCGTCGAACTCGCTAGTGCAAGAAAAACCCGCAAACCGTCAAATTTTCCACGCCATACTTGAGAAAGACGAGAAAAATGGCAATGCCACCGATGTTTTTCAGGTTTAAAAGTGAAAAAGTAAAGATTGCCGCAGGTTTATGTAAAAACGTTTGGGTCTAATGCAGGTAAACCTTTTTACTGGTTAGTTGGGTTAAATAAATTTTCTAAGCGTGAATCAATGCCGCTTGATTCCCGTGGAGGTTTTGTAAAAACTGCCGTGAAACAATGAAACCACCGCGGCCCAAAAGCTATCATTTTTTTCTTTTAGCAAGTCATCTTGCTCTGAACGAAAATCATCGCTACAGGACAAAACTAAAGTATTTTTTCCTTATATTATCAGTAAAATGTTTAGTGGAATGAGCTTTTTGTTCGGTCGAAGCGCCAGTCACAGCGTTATTTGTTTAGGGCACGGAATGATTTGTCACGAACCAAAGACAACGCGGGATTGCTCTGTTTCTAAAACAACAACAAATAACATGATATCTTTCCCTTTTTTATTTCGTTATTTCAAATACAGGGGAAAAACAACCATAACTAAAATATATTTTGGCCAAGCAGGCGCAGCCACGAAAAATCGTAAAAAATTACATTTGCATAAACTGCGATTCCCGGGTTCATACAAAAGTAAATTGCACCACTTCGCCGGCCGCGCTTTACCACTGTCAGAGCAGAAGTAAGAACTCTTTTTTAAAACTATAACCAAAAAATGCCAAACTTCACGTTCCAAATTTAATGCTATTTTTTGAGAAAGAATCGAAATTCGTGCGGCCGCCGGCTACGTGCAAAGTCACGGATTATGTTACATGTGAAATCATGTGGAACGGCCTTTGAACCGATTGTTTCGTACGAAGAAAAAACATTTTCTGAGAGGTTTCGTAAACTATAACCACCAGCATATTAAATTTTTTAGCCTCCTTATCTGCTAGAAATACAATAACTATGAGTGCCCGGCCGGGCGACCGGGTAACTTTCTTCAATCGCCCGAAGCCAAATGTTAGTCGCCTCAGGCGACCGGGCGCCGTTAGAGCACAGCCTTGGGTTGAGTATGTTCGTCGTTGTAGTGTAGTGGTGAAGATACGGGACTTTATAGATTCGGAGGGAGGGTACAAGTTCGAGTACCGGCAAGTGCATATTACAGTTCTTTGTTCTCTTACTATGTTGTAATGTTGAGACTGAATGGATAAGTGTATGAATACAATCCTTTTTGGGGGCTTGATACCTGATTTAAACAAGGTAGAATACATATTCAATCAAGGTAAAATGAGGATCACCAATTTAACCTTGGTAAAAACGGATTCAACCTGAGACCGGATTTGATCATCAACATAAACACATAACAATTATATTAACTGGCTGCTTGGTCCCGCTACGACTGATTGATTGATTGATTGATTGAAGGATACGTGGATGATCGTAATCTTTGTCTCCTGTGAGACTGACGTAATGCAACCCATTGTAGAACCAACCAGGAGGAAGGGGATCAAACTTGTGTTCAGACTAACAACAGAAAATAAATATTTTCATTGGTTTTAAGTTCCTCAGATTAGTAAACAATGCTCAGTCAAAACGACAGCCCGCTGATGCCCTCTGAAAATACCTCCCAATATTCCTATTAGTGATGTATTGCTTTCAACTCACGCTGATTTTCTTGAATTCTTTGTCCGACAAGTCTTTCCTTGTTTTCAGTTTCTCTTTCATCGGTGCCTACAAAATTAAAAGGATTTCAAATTCATTACATTCATTTATCGGATCGCACCCTTAAAAGTAGTGTTGGTAGGGCAATAATTTATCAAGTGATAACCGTCAATATGATGATGACCCATCAACAGACATCAACAGTGTTTCCTGACCTATGGAAGGTTTTTTCACTCTCAGCCAACTTAAGGGCGGTGCCTACTAATTAAAGATATGTTTGCCCCGGTGTGTGATTATGCAGGAAATGTAGATTTTAACAAGTGTCATTGAAATCCAAAAAGAAAATTGGGAGTAACCACGCATTTTTCAAAGATAATTCATGAATGATATTTGTAAAAAGCTTTAAAATACAAAGCAATGCATGGCGTTCTTTCTCAAATTGAAGCTTAATTATCTGTCAAAAATGCATGGTTACCCCCAATTTTCTTTTTGGATACTAAGAGTACTTACGAAGATCTACTTTCTCCGGATAGTTTTAAACCGCGCAAAAATATCCCTGCACTAGTAAGCATCACCGATAGGAAACTCGAGTATCTCGAGATGCGCAGAACGTATGCGCAATAACAATAGTAGGCACCGTCCTTAATGTTGGTGCGATATTGAGATCAGAGATAACAATAGTCACGTCCTTCTAGTAATTAACTTTCTTTATTTATATGGCCGTGGTGAAAAAAACGCTTTCTTCGTTTGCATTTTCCAGTTTTTTGACATCATAGTGATATTTTGGGATGAGCGACTGCATGAACCCATGCCACCAGGGCTGCTCTGTCCGTAAATCAAGAAATCGTAACCAACAAGATCATGAAGTCTTTAACAAGTGACACAACGTAATGTACCGTACCGGTTTACAGCAGGTCCTGAGCCAATTTTTCAAGGCTTGCTCATGGAGATTAAAACCTGTAAAAACAAGGCAATACTCCGGAGCTTTGGTCATGTCGCTATTCTCTTGGGCCTTGGCCGAGGGAGATCGGGGGATGGTGGTACTATCCACATTATTCATCTTTAGCACTCCATTCAGACGTGTCCACTGAACGCGTACCTCCTTATGAGGGTCCTCCTCTGCCAACAGAAACCATGTCACTGTTATTTGTTTTGTTAGAATGATTGAGAATTGATGGTTACCTCTGACGTCACGGCGGCCACGTTGGTGTACAGAACAATGCAGTAAAATGTCTTTTGGGAATTTGACTTTATTATTATGCAAAACTTGTGGGGCCATTTTCCATTGTCTTGTACACTAAAATGGTCGTCTCATCATGTGGATGCAAACCAAGAATATGTAATATTTTAACTCCGGATATGTCTTTTGAAATAATATTTATCGTACTAGGTAAGGTATCAGCTTAAGCCTGAGTATGACTCATGACCTAATGACTAATGCCTAATGACAATGACTTATGGGTTAGGGTTAGACTTATGCCTAATGACTCATGACCGTGCAATTACACAGTCTACCACTGAGGTCAGTCTCAAGCGATCTCTCCCAAATCCAACCTTTGAACTTGCTCAGGGCTGTCATTAGGGGCCGTAACCCGTAACACCTGTTGCGGCTGAGCCCAGTGAATGTTACGGGTGATGGTTGCTGCTGAATGAATATTCATGAGGTAAAACAAATTGAAATTTATTTATAAACATTTACCTTCTAACGAAAATATAATTATCGCCTTGTGTTGTCTGTGTTCCTGATTCTAAGACGTGTTTTTGGTAACATTTTCTGTAAGAAACCTTTGGAGAACATCCCCGATCGATCGTTGTTGGATTCCGACGCCATTTTCAGCAACAAAATCATTCAATGCACCGTACATGATATAAATGGGATTCCGCTGACCATTTTTCACGGTTCTATGATGCATGACCATTTCCACATGGTTAGTAAATATCTTTATTCATTATGAAGTTTATCTTTTTGCCCTGTTCTATTTTCATCACTTTTTGATTGATTGCATTTCAGAGGGCTGGAAAATGCATTTCCGAGGGTCTAATTTGAAGAATTTACTGGGGAAGCATGCCCCGAGAACCCCCCAGGGGCTCACGCTCTTCGGGCCTTCCTTTACATGGTCTTTGGCCATGTATTTACATGTTACGGATGAAATCTTGAGTGTTACACCTGCTTCAAAACTTAATAACAACCCTGTTGCTTAAAGATTGCTGTTTCTTGACAGACCCACAACGTCGTAACAACAATTTGAGAAGTCGGCTGCAATATAAGCTGAACAACTGGTTTTTCTTTCCTCTCTTACCTGAGAAGCAAACACGTCCCTGTAGACTGTGAATGGCCCCTGTAAAGAAAAAAAATCACGAAAATTGCATCTTTTCTCCGTTTTTTAAAAAGTGTACCTAAACACAGATATTTTTTGTTCCTCATATAAATCTCCCTTTCCAAAGCAAACATATGCCACCATCATTACCCAGAATTTCGCCTTTTCTGTGCCGTGCAAGCCACATAAACTTGGCAGAGTTAGCAGCAATTTGGACCCACGACCGTGATATGAGAGGCATGGGTCTATTTTCGATTGTACGTCACAACCTGCTTTGCATTCCTGTTTTCAAAGAAATTCTGCATTGCAAAGCCATTTGCGACGTCAAATCGAGAATAGACCCATGCCTCTCACATCACGGTCGCGTGGGTCCAAATTACTGCTAGTTTTGATAACTTTGCGCGTCTTGGCCGGCAGATAAAAAGCGCAATTTCGAGGAAAGAACCGTCAAACATGTTTTCTTTTGGTGGAGAGATCAATACTGTAGACTAAAATTACTTGACGTTAAGTGCACTTTAATGTGTTGTATTGTCAAAACGCGTGATCTGATTTGCTGTACGTTGATGTCTTGTGTAGTTTAATGTTAACAAGAAATGATTTGCATGACATCTTTGGCAAATATATATGGGTCTACTTTAAATTGGAAAAGGTGGCATTTGCAAATTCCACTTGAATGCGCACTGTAGCTGTAAGTTGGAGTTTCAAAACGAAGGGACCAAAGTTTTAACGAACACTTGATACAATAACACTGTAACTATAAACAAAACGACTTCTAGGTAAACTGACCTGCTTCACGTATTACTTTCAGGGATATAGGTCCATGGAGAGCTGTAGATTTAAGTGTTAAGATACATCAGCAATGGCAATAATCAAAACACAATCTATCATTCCTTAAACTTCGTTGAAGACTGCCTTGACGAACACTATTGCTAAACACCGTACATGCATGCAGAGAAAGCGCATTCTTTGGTTTCACGAATTTTCTTAGAAATAAGACCGTTATTAACGAAGAAACATTTTGAAGGCATATACTTTTCCGATGGTTACTCGGAGAAATTCCCACTGCTCCTGCGCAGGAGAACGACCTACGATCTTCCAATTTTTAAGTTCCGATGTCACTACCACTGACCTAAAGAAGACTCGTTCAAATAAGGCAATGAAATTAGGTCAGTTCAATTGTCCCGCTAGGCTGCTAGGATTCAAATTGTCGAAAAGAAGCATTTGGGCTAATCTGATGAAGGAGATGTTAGCTGTTAACCCCGGTGAATTAAATGAAAACATGTATTTTTTCGATGCCCCACCAAAGGAGCACTGGGGTTTTTTCCGAGTATTCCCGAGTCACCAACGAAGCATACAACTCTTCATTTCATTCACTGGGGTTATGGTCTCCTTCACAGCCGTTACAGCCCGTGGCGGCCTGCAGAAGGCAATGGTCCTCCCAAGAACGCCTAAACCGAACAAACAGACCGTTGCGTGACCTCGACAGCTCGCAACTCAATTTTTGTGACGAGAAAAGACTAGACGCCTTCTAGATGCCTAGCGTTACACACTTAGTTAGGTTTAAAGCGACCAAAAGTGCAGGGTCTACTCCTGCAGCCGCGTATTATTTCACGCACTAGTGACTTAGCAGTGTATTAACTTATATTACCTTTAAGACTGGCGACAAATTTGGACTTTTGAAGGGGTCCATAAAATGGAACTCTAACCTAACAAGTCAAGATCAATCATTCAATATGTTTTTAATAAAATCAGACACAAAAAACGTGTAACTTTACAATATGTTGATAAGAAAGTTATAATTTTGAATGTACAAAAATTTGAAACATTATAAAATTACTTAAAAACAGATAAGGAAACAATGCTTGATTGAAGCGTTCACTTTTAATATAAAGTCACGCTTGCGCTCACAGAGGACAAGTCTCCTCTTTAGAGGTAGCAAATCATGAAGTTAATGATCATCACTGATTACGTTCTTAAAGAGCTTAGAATCTCTATCTTTAATTAAGTCAAGTATAGTTGTTTTCGTTGTGGTGAAGCCAAACCTGTCGGCCCTCTTGTGAGACCTGTCGATTCTGTTTAGATATTTTCGCTGTAAGATGCACCCCAAACGTCAATCCCATAAAAGAATACGGACATGACGAGCGAGTTAAACAAATTATTGAGTTGATCTTTAGGATATCCATATCAAAATCCATACTTTAACAACTTTCTTGATTCAAAAATAAAAAAGTACCAGGCTGCTTGCTACAAAGACCTAACAAGCAGTTTGACCAATGCAGAATGCACCACAACCAAAACCCCCTGTCTAGCTACACAGGCTATTTTGGACGTCAAATATTTCCGAAAGCGGCAAGCTCTTTATCTCACGCGATGTCGCGCGTGGGTGGCACGCGAAAAGTGACGCGGTTTGTCCCGCATTCTTTGTGTATTCCGAAATTGTTCTGGTATTCCTGGTATATCAACAAAACGGAATGGAAACCCTGGAATAGCTCCAAAAAGACCGTTCACTCGCGTGATCCCATTCAAGATCGTTTCCAAGCGATGGGGAAGGGTTAGCGTTATCCGGGGTAAAAGGGATGCAAGCGGGACAGCAAGCAGTGAAGCCATAGTGTGGAAAATGGAGCAGAGGAGAGTCTTGCCGCTTATTTTCACGTCAGCGTGGGCCACATGAAAATGGTTGAAAAATACTTGAATCCTGCAAAAACCAAAACCCGGCAACCCACGTTTGCTTTTTATTCAATGGACTGATCAAACTGAGTGAGGTATGGGGAGGGAGGGAGGGAGGGAGGGAGGGAGGGTATGTGGAGTGAGGGGTAATAGGGATCAGTATCAAGAAGACTCAGTGTACCAAAGTACCTCGTTGACTGGTGGTTCCGCGACTCCCGATGAAAACAGTCCTAAAGACCTTGAAAATAAAAAATAATAAAGTGTTGGTATCAGAAAGCATTGTCTCTGCCGAGGAAAAATGGGGGATGAGCGATCACAACAAATGTAACAAGTTTAAAGTAATTGCAAAAACATGCAATGCAAGTTGTGATTGACGGATTTAGTGGTACATATTGACCTCCTTTTCCCGATTAGTCCCCACTTTGGCTTACAAACTCAAAACCTCAAACTCAGCTGTTAAGAGGCGTTCAAACGTTATCGAATCCGCGACCGACGTTTGGCGTAAACTATATAAAGTTTTTCAAACTTAAGGACGTTCGCGCCCATTGCTACTGCGCATTTTTTCGCGCATGTCACGCACACGTCGTGCATCGCAGACCACGAAGGTAAACACGATGCCAAAGGTGCAAACATTTTCCACAAGAATGGAACGTGAAAGCATGTGGCATTTTGGGATAGCTGTGGACCCAGGTCTTCTCGGAAATGTCACGCAATGGCGTGACAGTGCGAATAGACAATCGCTTTGAGAACTTCGCAGCGATTTTACTCTCTTGAATGCTCGGTGACCCCCATTTTTCTTTCCGTAGATCACTTCCTTTCCTGATTTTGTCCATTTTAACAAAAAACAAAAAAAATCTGTACGTGAGAAGTTACTAATATTTCTCCTTTTATGCTATCCTGCGACCGACTTTTTCTTTCTTAGACTAAGGTCTATTTCACCTCAGAAAAAGACATCGGCTGCAAAAGTTTGTTTAGTTATATTAGTTATGTTGAATTGAGTACGTTTACCTGATCTAAATTTCACTAATGTAGCTTTTTTATTGCTGACATTTGTAAGCTAAGATCGTCTTAAAATAACGCAAGCTTCTAAAAGTGCACCTCATGATCTCGAAAACGAGCACGGTGATCCCCCATTTTTTTTGCCTTTTTGGCAAAAGTAGATCATTACCTTTCTGCGTGGCAAGTTTAACAAAAATCTGTACGTGGGAACGTTTTGGGCGCGAACGTCCTTAAGAACTTGTGACCTACCACCCTGGGCACATCAGTTGTCTCTTTTGGACCATCTTACTCTCATCAAATGCACAGTCTGACAGGATAAGCTCTACATCCGGTGTCCTGGAAACAAACACAAGTCACTCCTATCAACCCGATACCAGTCCACTGACAAAGAACAAATCCTGGAAATGTAATATCATCCACCCTTCGAATATCTTGCCTTCTGGTTTGCAGAATAACTCTTCTTGATCAGTAAATTGCTCAATATAATAATCAACCTAAACAGAGGTCCGTGACCCAGAAGTTTCGATCGTCGATGGAATGCGGCTCGTCAGTTTACAGTGTTACCTGTTTTTGGAAAGGCTACTGCTATTTTGCATTTAGCACAGGCAATGGGCCATATTCGCGCGGCGGCCATATTGACCATAGACAATATATTTCGTACCCCGAGCCTCGAGTTGAAATGTTTGGGAACGAGTTTCGGTGAGTTTCGGTGCGCAAAAACAAAAGTTTTCAATCCCTCGAGACTCAACATGGCCACCGTGTGATAAAGGCCTATCCCTCGTGTTGCTACCTGGTTGTGGACCAAGCAGAAGCATTGTGTTTATCAGAACAAATCTGATTGGGAATTTTTTGAAGGGATCTGTATAACAAATTTAAATAATTAATAAATACAGGAACCTCATGGGCCAAGGCCAAATAACAGGGAAGGACACTTCTCGGGTATGGACTTCCAACCCAAAGCAATGATTGCTAATTATGTACCTTGTAACTTCTCCACCTTTGGCAAGAATGAAAGCAGCATCTGGATTGCAAGCTCGGACAAGCGTCTGAATAAAAGTCAGGTGAGCATTCTAAAAAAGAATATTAACAGTTAAACGTGAAGTCAACGGAGAACACCCGAAAATAACGTATGAAAGGCGATTTCTGGACTTGCCTGTGATTCAATACAGCTTGTAAAGACAACATTGTTAACCCAGCCTAGATAAAAGACGAGAAGCGTTTCGATCAAAATACTTAAAGTGCCACTATGATCAACAAATCACTCCTTTTTTTCTTCAGATATTGAAAATGTGATCGCTTAACACTTGACTGGCAAAATTTTGAGATTTGATTTTTATCCAAAGGTTGTTTACTTTGCTTCTAAGTTTTTGACTTCAAGGTCCGCCATTACTCCCGTCCCGTCCGACTGAACCTCAGAGAGTTGGATCTAGGGAAAATTGACGTTATTTACTCACTATTGTAGCTTAAAATTTCAGGGTGTAAACGCAGCTTGTTATATATGCAAAACACGAGTTTAAAAGTCTGAAAGCCCAAAACTCCTCTGCTGCATATTAATTCAGCCGCGTACACATGCATTGCATTCTTAAACTATTGAGTCTTTGACGTCATTTTCTCCTCTATCCAGCTCTCTCAAGATTTTAAAGTAAGTAGTGGCGGACAATTAAATGGGAAAATTCTGCTTAAAATAAACAAGGCTTAAAAGTTGGGTCACTTACTGTTTAGTTAATATTGTTTTGAAATCGAAAAATAAAAATCAATTTTTTGGTCATAGCACGAGATCAAAATTTCTGAGTTTGCCTCTGAATTAATTCCTTTGACAGCGAGTTGAGTCAAAAGAAAGATTGTCGCATAGGACTCGACACGAAAAAGAGGCTCAATATATTGGGTGAACTGGGTTGTCATGGCGATGAACGTGACACTGGAGGCGGCCAAAACTAGAGAGCTGACGAAGCAAACTACTGAAACAAAGCATTAAGTCTATCAACTGGGTTGATATGGTAACGTTCCCTACTAGCAAAGGTCGCTTTTCTTTTGCGTTTGCTGGGCTGACGAGTAGGTAAAGTCTGCTACGAGCCTAGAAGGCCCATCAGGCCGGCGCTTATCTCCGGTTTCCGTAGCATGAAGCGACTAGGAGTATTTATACTCCCCCCTGGATGGGATGCTAGTCCATCGCAGGGTTACCCCCAGCATTACGCCGGTACCCATTTATACACCTGGGTGGAGAGAGGCACCGTGAGAGTAAAGTGTCTTGCCCAAGAACACAACACAATGTCCCCGGCTGACGAGTACCGGCAGGAAAATAGACCTCTGTTGGATCACTTTGATCCACCCGCCGTCCACAACCTTGGGACGGCACTCTTCAAACCGTATGCCCCATGACATGTTTGCTGACTGTGGCTTGTAACCGTCGCGCATGCTCAACACAGTGAGTTTCGACCATGGCAGAGGTTTCTTTTCCCGTACTCGCCAGCCCAGCGAATGCAAACTACTAGCAGGGAAATGGTAACGCAGAGAAATTTGAAAGCCGGCAATTCTGTGTTTCACTTCCTCACTGACGCAGCACTGTAGTTTCTTTCGAAACTAAACCTCTTCATCCATACTGAAACAAAGCTACAAACCTTGAGCGCATTGTTCGAGTAACTTTGGCAAGGTTAGCCTGTCAAGAAAAACAACGAGCAAAATCAAGTTTATTTTCTCATTCTGGTACATAGCTGCTCAGTAATTTATGAACTGAGCTAATATATAGATATAGCCAAGCCTAAAAGCGGAGCTCCCGTTTGTAACCCAAGAATGCAATATAGTGTATATAGATATAATTATGCTTCTGCACAAAGTACAAAAACATTAGTGTACGAGTGCAGTTTACAGTGATCAAACACCTCTGAGGTGACAGCAGTAAACAACGAGGCCTTGCAAACAATAACTAACAATTTTAATCCACAACCTAAACTGAAATTACATGCACAGCAATCTCTTTCACAACATTTTCCATTTCTCTTCTTGGCACCTTTTGCGGCAATTCAATCTGAGATACATACCACACCCATACCTTTCCAAGTAGGAAGAAAAGTCAAAGGCATTGAGAGGAAAATGTAGACAAACTAGGAATGGCTTCAGGACAAAGAATTTCCTAGAAGTGGCTATGCCTGAGCCTTTACAATAGTCACTTTAAATATAATAAAAGTTACGAAACATTATTTATACACAGTGATACTTTTAAGTATCACTGTGCTTTACTTTAATGCCTCAAAATCATGCTTCAGTCTCCCTTCCCCCTGCTAAATTTTACACGTAAATATTATGATTATGCACGCAAGCTTGGATCCAGGAAAACTTAACTGTCATTCAAAAAGTTAAATGTTAACAGCCCTACACTGTAAGGAGTTCCAAGAGCATGCTTTGCTAGAAAGATGAAATATATTCACTTTCTAAACTGTTGGTGGCTTTAAAAAGCCCTAAAGCTTGTGAGCCTGTCTATGGAAATAAACAATGATTAATGGCCAACAGTGCTAATACACTCTTCTGAAACAATGCAGGCAGTTGGCTATTAACAAAGCACTCTTTCCCAAGCTTTAAACCCTAACCTACAATAAAACAAAGCCAAAAATAAAATAAAACTCAAACTCAAACCGGCTTTCCATAAAGCTGTTAAGTGGATCCACGCAACAAGTCACTGCTCCTATCCTCAAACACTTGGCAACCTCACCATCAGGATGCATCTTTATCGCTTGAACAACGTCAATCACATCAGTGAACCTTGTGACAAGACAAAAATTTACTGTACATCAGTCTCTAGCAAACGAAAGCCACCAACAGTTTAGAAAGTGAATATATTTCATCTTTCTAGCAAAGCATGCTCTTGGAACTCCTTACAGTGTAGGGCTGTTAACATTTAACTTCTTGAATGACAGTTACGTTTTCCTGGATCCAA
>OX421445.1:66207106-66212106 GCA_949126865.1 Montipora capitata
TTTGCTATCACTGGGCAAAAGTTTTGAGCACAGCACTGTGGGAATTTCAAACACAAGCTGATGAAATCTACATTTTTTGCTGAATAAAGATGAAAATAGTTTTCTACTATTTTTCTTTCCGTGGCAAGGAAATTAATGTTGATTTTTTTTTTTCAGTGCAAGCAGAGAAGTTGACCTGGTCTTTGAGAGTAAAAATTTATGGCTGACTGGTAAATTTTCTTCTTTTTTATTTGACCTGCAGAATGTCTGTGGAATGTGAGCTTGCACGACGATCTCCGTAGACCTGATCTGGATTTAAGAGAAATGCAGTAGGTCGTCTAGACAGAGTAGATTGTTTTGTGCTCAAAGAAAATGGGAAAGTTATAATACAAATCTTTTGTATATGTAGCCTGTATTTCCGAGTTCAGAGCTGGAAAAATAAATTTAAATGTGGAGGAGTAGAGGATTGTCAGCAGCAACAAAATTTGCAAACAGAGAACAATTTTGTACCGCGAATATAATATTTTGCCAAAAGACAAAAAAAAATTATGAAGTTCGACAAGAAATTTGCAAGTTTAACACAAAGATCACAATCGTCCAACCCTTGAACTTGCGGACCAGTGATTTTGCAATGTCAAAAATTCACACTTCTTGGTAACATCATTTATCACCAGGTAATTCCATCGTTTTGGAAATAAAAGCTGCTTTATTATTTATCAACATCACATCTCACATTATATTCTTTATATTACTCTTACTTTATTCAGAAAAAGGAATCCTTGTCAATTGTGCCGCTCATTTGTCAAATAAATCAAGAATGCTTCCAAAGACTGTTTGTTTTCCTGATTTATGCATGCGCTATGGGCCTATTTGCCAAAAAGGACTTACACTCACTCACTCTTACAAACCTGGTAACAGTGTGTAGTGCACTACCACAAAAACAGCTGACCTCAATGAGCTCTAAACTTGAGCCTGCGATATGGTCACATGATACTGGTCACATTGGCATACATGGAGGGATGGACAGTCAGACGGTAACCAAAACCAAATTTTGTCTCACATATGGGTTATACCATATTTTCTTACCTATGGTGCTCTGTGCATGTTCAGCGCACGGCACTCCGCTATTAAACAGTCAAGATATTAGGTGTTCATATTACCAATTCCCAACAGGGTAAATCACCCTTGAACAAAAAGGAGGAAAAGAGAGTGAGAGACTTAACTATTAGAGGGCAATCTGAGGTGCTACTTTTCTACCCATATAAACCATTTGAGCATTAGCCCTACTAATGGAAATGGGCCCACACAAGGACAGAGAAAAACTCTGACCAGGGTGAAAAATGAACCCCCGACCTTCGGGTTAATCACCGCTGCTCTACCAACTGAGCTACAAGGTCAGACGGGAACAGGTCTTGCACACATTCATTGCCGTGACATTAACATCTTAAATTCCCACGACCTGCTCCCGCCTGACCTTGTAGCTCAGTCGGTAGAGCAGCGGTGATCTAACCCAAAGGTCATGGGTTCAATTCCCACCCAGGTCAGAGTTTTTCTCTGTGCTTGTGTGGGCCCATTTCCATTATCAGAGCTAAAGCTAATATGCTTTATATGGGCAGAAAACTAGCACTTCAAATTACCCTCTCATAGTTAAGCCTGTTGAAAGAAAAGTGCTACACGGCCAACATTTGCAAAAACGTAACCCTTCCTTGTAAAAGAGAGTGAGAATTTGGGGTTTAGCATTGCTTGATTTTACATAAATATGTCAAAAAGTAACATGCTAAATTATCATTAACAAAAAATTCATACTTACTGTTCCTCTAAGTACTCTGGTATGTCTGCAGGCATTAAAAAAAAGGAATTAATAGAGTTTAAAAAAGAGAAAAAAAATTGTCAGTGATATTATTATTGTAAGTGGACAGAATTGCATTACATCTTGGGCAACGCTATTAGATATAAGACAGGAGTAAAACTAACACCAAAAATGATACTAAATGCCTCATTTACTTGCTATGTAAATCAAACTATTTTAATTTTCAGTTGAAAAAGGAAAGGGTGGTTTAAAATACCACAGGGTGTGCCTGACAGAAGTGCTTTTTGTTTGCAATTTTACTTGCCACTGAGATCCACAAAAAATGGCTGGACCATCCAATGTAGGGCATATACACGGACTAAGAATCAATTACTGTATTTTATTGGCTTTCAAAATAACTTAAATATAATATTAATCTCACCAAACAAAAGTGTGAGTGCTCAATGAGAATTATTAACAAATGCCTACATTTGTATGAACGTTTTGCTTGGATGAAGCTGTGTATGACAAAAATTTATCCTCTAAAATTTCTCTAAACTTTGCAACTGGCATGTAGTGGGCCATTTTTCAAAAACTAATATCCCATCTTTCCAAAGAACCCATGAAGTTTGTGGGGGATTGAAGGAAGGGTTGGCAACTGTTATACAGAACAGTTGTGTCAGATGGGGAATAAGCTTTGTTGTGCTCATCAGAGAAAACTAGAAAGCTTAAGCATCTGAAGATGTAATCAAAAAGGAAGCAATTTCTCTTCAGTAAATAAGCAGCTCCAGGTGTTGGTCCAATCACAGTTGAACCCACAAGTTCCCAGATGCCAGAGCCAATTCTCAACAACCAGTGCAATTGGACTTTTTGTCAGACAGAGATCTCAAAGAATCAAACTTGGTCAGGGATGGGTATCTGAGTGGGGATCAGTCCCCTTGTGTGTCCCCCAGGCAGGGTTCGCACACTTTTTCAGACCAAAAATTCAAGGATTTCAAGGACCAGGAATGAAGAGCAGAGATTTTCAAGGATTTTCAAGGCCTTGAAAATGCACTCTCAAAATTCGAGGCTTTGCAAGGGTTTTCAAGACGCATACAAACCCTGCCCAGGGAACCAAACTAGGGCCTTGGCTTTTTTGAATTATGATTAATGACCTTGTAGTCGAAAATGCTCACTTATGGAAATATGTAGACGATACCACCATCTCCGAAATGGTTGCGAAAGGGGAGCTTAGCAATGCACAGCGTCATACAGATAAAGTAATATAATGGTTACTAGAAAATAGAGTCCAACTGAACACTGAAAGTTACTACCGGCAACGCATGAAACTACACTTATTTGTTAAGGCGGGCCTGGCCACGCTTCAAAACCGACCGTTTTAAGAATAGTTTTATTATCTCTTCATGTCTTAAACCGAACACAGCTTAGAGTTTCCCTTTTTAGCCGAGTGGACCCTTTAATAATTAAATCTGTGTAACTTTATTATCTTTATTATATATTTTCCGAAATAAATACGCAATTCAGTTTTTTAACTGCTATGTGTTTATGAATAAATAAACTTCAACTTCAACTTCAACTTCAACTAATCAGCAACTAACCTGTGACTGTTTCAAACTGAGGAAAGCATGGTAATTGATTCTCTTTCCAAAAATGTATGACATCAGAGAAAAGCTGTCTGTAAACATGCGAGTCTGGAGTAAAAGCAAGTACTAAGCAACTATGTTCAGTCAAAAAGTAAGGCGGAAGATTCTCCTTGATGTTGGGATGGTATGTCAGGAACAAGACTGTCATGGTACTGGTAACTCCCTGTAAACAAAGTTACTACTAAAGTTATCTATTTCATTTGTGGACACAGGGTGGGGTAATACTGCACTTGTGTACCATAATAAATTATTATTCCAGAGCTTGACATAATAGTTCTGCAAAAAAGTTGTTTTCTCAGAGAAAATACTTTTTTTCTAGCCTTCCAACATATGAAGAAGAAGTGATTTTGGAAAACATTTAACTACATGTATATATAACATATCTAAACATTCTTAAAAATACTAAAAAATTGGTTAAAAACTTTGTTAAAAGACAACGCCGTTTTGATGTTAGCTAAACGTCATTATCAAGTCAAAATTAGTTGAAAATTACAAACTATAATTACCAAAAAAACAATAGTTGATAAGGAGCCTGTATAGTGAAAGAAATGAACAATTTGCCCCGGCACTTTCTTAGACCTTAAATTGGCATTCTTTCAAAACATCTTTGTTCCTTTCTTTCACTGTACAGGCTCCTTATAAACAAAGCTTTTAACCGAGTTTTTAGTATTTTTAAGAATGTTAAGATACATTGTATCACAGTTTTTTATAGTTAACTGTCCACATAGGTGAGTAAAAGTAATGAACACAGGCAAGATAATACTTAGAGAAACTCTTTGACAGACTAGTAGCCTATCCACAATGGATGCATTACCTTATCTCGAAACTGGAGTCTGGATAATTTGGAGGATGGAAGTAAAACAACACCAAGTCTGGCATGAATAAAAAGAAATCCTTGCTGATAGATATACAATGAACCTGCATGAAAATGAAATAAGTTAACTTGACAGTGCTGTGCAAGAAATCATTCAACATAATAATTATTATTATTCAACTACAGATATTAATTACCCAGTTCATAATCTGGCCTTAAGATTCCAGGTGCCAGGTGGACAAAAACAAGGAAATAGACTTTAAATCCTATATTTACAACAACATTGTAGGTTTCAAATAAGACTAAGGTCGTGTTCTATTGGGATCAACCGTTTCAACCGCAACCGGTTTCGGTTGAGGTTTCCCAATAGAACACTTTTACAACCGTTTTCGGTTGAAACACGGTAACTCCTGGGAATAGTTATTACCAGACTTCTCAGCGTTGACAAGTTGAGGCCTGAAAGCAACATGGCAGGAGCCCGCGGCTGACTTTAAATGGCCCGCGTAAACGACAGCGGTTGCTGCCAATGCTTCTTCAACCGTTTCAACCTAGTTTGATGCCGGTTGAAAAAGTTGATCAACCAAACCAACTGAAAACGGTTTTTTTTCCAATAGAACACGAAAAAACCCAACCAACTCAACCAACTAAAATGGTTGATCCCAATAGAACACGACCTAAATGTCGATATATTTTGTTTTATACCATGTGATTTTGGCTGCTACTGTAACTGAACAAGAAGACAGTTAAGACTGTTCTTGCATGTAGAACAGTCAGT
>OX421445.1:66217106-66274606 GCA_949126865.1 Montipora capitata
ACATGTATAATACATGTATAATATTGAAAATAGCCCTAAAAAAACTTTAGATGCCCGCAGTGGCAACAGCTATTTTGCAGTCCAAGGAGTGTTCTATCTTGCTGTGAAAAGGTGTTTGTGAACCTCTCACGCATGCGTGTACCGATTTTAGAAGTTCGAAAGAGATTTGTGTCCTGAGCCATGTGATAATGGTGTTATACGGCTCAGTGTCCTTCTGAGCTATCTTATCTGCAAGATGCTTCAGGAAACACTGACACTCATTTCCCATTCCACCATAGGTTCTAAACACTAGAGGTGTGAATGAACCCATCTCTACATCTAGCACAGACTGCTGGTACTTGCATTTCTTCTTGTCCTCTTGCTCCTTGAATACTTCAGATGTTCTCTTGTTCTGGTAACACTTGGAGTTAATGTGCGTAACTCTTACATCAAAAAATGCCGTAACCTCTCTTGACCAGAAACCTCCCGCCTTTGGATATGTCCTCGACCATCCTAGCTTTCTTAGAGATTTTCCCTGTATAAACCTCACATCTTTAAGCAACAAATCAAGGTTGCTGCGCTGTGTTCCTTGCTTTTAGAAGTAGCGGCCGGCTTTTGCAGGATTAAAGTTGGGAGCACCATGAATGCTTTCAAGGCAACTGAATTCAAATCAGAATCTGCATTGAACTGCTTAATCCAGAAAGTTAATTCTTCAATTCTTCTTCCCTGCACGGTCAGATGGAACATTGAATATATTTCTCCTGTAGTTGACGATTTCGTCGTAAACACCATTGACAATATTACAGAAGCTTGCATGGCTTATATAACCCCATGTTTTGTTCTTTATTTTGGAAGGAAACACTTCATAATCGGGCAGATTTGGTTTGATTTTGTTTGATCTGTGACTATTGTACTACAATCAGTGACACAATGTTGGTACACCGACGGGATTAATCGAGCATCCCTCCCTCTCCCACCTTTCGATGTTGCTTAGAAACTAAAACGTACTGAACAGTTAGTTTGGGTGCATTGCGCTACGCAACATTGAACGGGGGAAAGGGGGTGGGTGTTCCAACGACTTATGACCGTGATTGTAGGCAGTCCCATGGGAGAAGGTACTTGACCACTCTTGGTTGTTACTGGCTTATGCAAATCCAAGTTAACAGAATTTATTTTAGCATTTTCAAACTGCTGTTGTGGGCTATTGTTTTTAATGTTCCGCAAGTCAGCTTGAATATTATTTTCCTGAGGCGCCTTCTCTTCTATATCATCCGACTCAATTTCTAACCCGTTCCCACTCTCGAATAAAATGCTAGTATTTTGTGTATAGTTCTGCTCTTGCTCCATTTTTCTCCAATCTTGAGGCTTGATCCCGTAAATTCTGGCTTTTTAGCCCCAAGTATCTGTAACCCTTATCTTCCCACAAATCTGCCATTACTTCGATATACCCATCTTCCTCCCGGTAGCGTTTCGTGGAGGGTCTACAGACGATATCACATCCTTCACTTTTCCCTTGCATTCCAGAAGATCACTATTCAAACGCTATGTGCATTTCACTTTGGCCTGTTTCCTCTATACATCTTGCAATGCTCTTTACAACCAGCTCACTATAATCAATGTTGGTTATACGGTTTTTGGTTGTTTGCTTGTTTAACTTTCCATCTACGCATTGCAATTGTCTAATAAATGTTCTATTGGATACATATTGAGGGTTAAACGGTTAAAAAGGATAAAAAGAATAAAATGGTATTTAAAAAATTACAGCAGAGCAAGCTGTGACACATCCATTCACCACTTGGTGCGGTAATAATAATAATAATAATAATAATAATAATAATAATAGTAATAATAAATGATATTACCCAGGAAGCTCCAATCACACAAAAGTGGGTTTCGGGGCGGTCATGAAACTGAAATTTAGAAATGTTGCTTTTTTAGGAGAAAGGAAAACCAGAGAACCCAGAGAAAAACCTCTCGGAGCAGAGTAAAGTATGACCACCAGTCCAAATCGAACCCGCGCCACATTGGTGGGAAGTGAGAACAATCACCACCATGCCATCCATGCTCTATCTTCTCTGCTGCATGGGAGCTCATGGCTGGGTTGTCAGGTTTTGCCAGCCATGGTTGTAGACTCCATCTTGGAGCTGGTTGCCAATAGTGGAAGCTCCAGGATGTCTGGGGCACCCCACCTCCACTTAGCGAAGCAGTTGTTAACACCATGTTAGTGTAATTAAAATAACAAGTGGATACATTCTTACTTACAAACCGTGTCTGAAATTAAAGTGGCTTGCTCAAATGAATATTCACCTGCCATGAAACAAGTCTAGGGATATTTTCTGTTAGAAATACAAATGAGCTGTTGCATTCCCTTACGCCTCCTAAAACGTGAAAGGTTTATTCGTTAATATTCTTCAATACATTGAAAAAGGTTGAAAAAGAGCAGAAACAAGTCAATAATGATTCCAAGTTATACCTGCAGTACTACATCAAAGTCGCTTTCTAGTTCTCAAACAAATTTACTACAGATGTTCTTTTAAATCCCTAAAAGCCTGGATTATTCTAACATGTTTTTTGAAGTTGCTTTTTGGTACATTAATTTATAATAATTATTATTATTATTATCATTATCATTGTTGTTGTTATTGTTAAGATATTTATTTAGAGGCTTTGTTTTCCGTAGAGATCTCCAACATTGTTTTCATGAAATTAATTGCTGCACATCATACACTAGGTGATACATTTATATAAATTTATGTCATAATTAATTTTCATGTACCTGGCGCCAGTTTCATAACAGTAGAGTCTAGAAAGGTTTCGCCAAACACCACTGAGCCTAGGGTGTCCCCAGGATGTTCTATGCTTGGTATATCATACAAATACAGGCAAACCTATAAATGAAATAGGAGATAAATTTTGAAACTGCAATGGGAGTAACTTAAGCTGTTGTGAACTAAAGATGATGTACAGAAGTTATTGTGATGCAATTAATGATATGTTTATAAACTTACTCTTTTTATGGCTAAAAGTGGTTTGTCATCTTGAAGATTAACAACTCTACAAAATCAAAAGAAACACTTGGGTTAAAAAGGGGAAATGGTAATTAAATCAATCAACCCATACCCTGCGAGCAGTTGGTTTCTCCTACGCTTTCTGAAAGAGAAAACCGCTAGATTTTCCATCAAGAATATGCGAAGTAGGTCAAGCCCCATGTGATGCATGTGACATCACTTTATGTACGGATCACCACACAACAGGCGTGCCCAAATGGAGCAGTTACATAGCTGAACGCATGCGCAAGTGCCAAAACAAGTTTACTAACTCGTTTTACCGGTTCAGATTTAATTTATTCATCCTTGGCGCTGGACGGCGGCTTACTCAAAGAAACTAACGGTTGCTCGCAGTGGTTTCTCTCTCGTAGGAGAAACCAACTACTCACAGGGTATCAACCTGCTTAAGTCCCAAGCTGTACCTTCCATGACAGTCACAAGCCTCTATTGAAAACTCCACATTGTTAGACAAAAAGGAAGCTTCCACATCAATCTTTCTGTTTTCCATACCAGATTTGAGCTCAGACAGCACCACTGAAAAACTCTGAAAACAGAAACATGGTCATAAAGTTTTAACAACAATCATGAATTCAATCTAACAGTAACGCAGCTATCAATGTTAAGCCCGAGGGAGGAGGTGTCAGTTCAACAATGGGAGGTTGATTGCAAGGTCTGTCCCCAGGGTAGAGATTTTGACTGTATAAAGGGCATTCGACCATCTTCACTTGCCGACAGGTGGGGATTTTGACCAATTATTTTGTCCCAGGGGTGGGGAATTTGAATTTCTTTTGATGAAAATGTCAAAATCCCCACCCCCATGCCCTGACCCCCCCCCCCCTCGGGCTTAGCATTGATAGGTGCAAAAAACCAATAAGTAGTTTCTTAAAAGTTAGGAAATTTGGTGCATATAGTGTCAGTGGCATCAGTTGATAAAAGTAAATTGACATTTAAGTAGGAGGGCATCCATTTCGCAAGAAAATTGGTTTAATCGGTCTCAACACAGATCAACTCATGTTGCATGCACACAGAATAATATGTAGAGCAAAATGAGTAAAATGTAACAAATATGGGCTGACAAGTGCCAGATCCCTATCTTTAAGTTAGCAAACTACAACCAGGTCCCTAACTTAACCAAGGTCAACTGATTATGCTCTAAACATCATAGGGAGCTTTAAAGACTGAGGTTTCCAGTGATACCCCCTCGCGAGATCTATGAGCTAACCCTCCAAACATCAGCTTCTAATCTCTCTTGAATTCAGAGGTCAAGTTTCTCTAATCAACTCATTTGATGCTGTCAAATTTCTACACCTCAAACAACCACTGACACAACATCATCATCAACTAACAACTCCATTTATAAGCCAATCCCAATTTCTAACAATCCACTTTCAAGACCTTTACAAAAACAACTTTTACCTTTTTTCTATTTGATGTTTGTGAAAAAGTCTCCACTCCCTTCACAACAGCATTAATCGAAAGTAGGTAAAGATCCATCAATAACCTGTCAAGACCACAAACAAATAAACAGTTAGGAGTCACAACTTTGAGAGTTCTAGTAAAAAAGAATCCAAGTTAGGGGTTTTTTACCTCAAGTCCTTGCAATGCCTAGGTGACGAATTTACTCCTGCAGTATTAAGAGACAATGGTACAAATCCATTCTGCAGAAAGTAGGTTCTTGCACATGTCAACGTACCTTTGGGATCTACTGCGACACATACCTGGACACAATATAACAAATTTAATCATGCCAAAATTGTCTTTCATCATAAATAATTTTATTACAGGAAGGAGGAGGAAGCATCATCATCATCATCATCATCATCATCAGTCTCCCCCTTAAAAAATGTTTGAGGGCCTAATGTGAGCAGAGCCCACTTCCATTTTTGATGCTTTATTGATGCAAAATGATTCAAACAAAGAGTATATGGTATTTTCGATATTGGCTAATGCTTGCATAGTCTTTCTACTTCAGTGATAATATTGAAATATTCATTTTGCTTGGAAGCAAAATGAATATTTGTTTGTCCCTCCAAAATTTTGCATAAGCATTGTTTTTATTTTCTCTTGGGACTTATAGTGGTCCCAAGAGAAACTGGAAGCATAGTTACATTTAACCACTGGGCGGCACTGTTCATTTAATCTATTGCTTGTGAAATCACTGTATGTACAAATACCTTGTGCAAAGGAAGTTTTTATATTGTACATGTAGTTCTCAATTAAATTATATGGCACGTTAAGCACTGTAAAAGCTATTTAAAAAACCCAGCATTTAACCAAATTCCATTACACTCTTACCATGTGTTTTGCACCACTGTCATTTAAACCACTGTTACCAAACGCTGTGTTATTATTGCGGAGAGAGAATTTTCTCCCTGAAGTTTTGATATTTTGCCTTGAGGAGTTTAACCCCAGAAGCACAAATGGATGACAATCTGTTGCAGACCTGTCCAAAGAATCATACTCTTTCATTAACAAAACAAATATGTACAATGCACTCGACAAACAATGTAATTTCAAGACCATTTTCAGGGAAAGAATAATATTAACACAATTTACCATGAATATAGGTAAAACCAATGCAATCAGTTAATAATAAATAATAGCAGTTAATATAAAAATAGTTAACATATTCATCAGTTAAAAAGTGTTTGCAAAAAATGTTTCACTTTATAGTTATTATACATGTAGTTGCAACCATTTTGTCTCACAAATTAAAAGTATTGTGATATTTTAAAAATTACCATTTATTTGCTGCTATCTAAACCATTTCTCTCCACCTAATCCTACCAGATGGAGGCCTCTGCAGTCTCCCGCAGACCACCAACAACCCCTATTTATTCCTCCTTCTTCGCCACCCACCCACCCCTCCCCACAAAAATTATATTTATGCCCAGGTTCTGAGGCTTCTGCCGTTGATCTCCTGTGATCATGGAGCTGCGCCTTGTTGTCACTTGTGATGGAGCATCACCTACACGCCGAAGCAGGAGTGGCGGTCTCTGCCACTTCCCCAGTCTCTCACGCCCAATTCCATTTGCAAATTTTTATAGCCAAAATTCATAAATCAGAGCCAAAAAATAATTCTTTTGTCTTTGTGCTAATCATCCTCACTAGCCTCACTTCAGAGCAAAAATTCTTTTGATTTTTGTTTGTGCTAAAAAAGCTAGTGAGGATGATTAGCATAAAGACAAAAGAATTATTTTTTGGCCGCCATTTATGAATACAGCCTATGGTCCCAAGGCTTAAGGCATGAAACAACTACCTCTTTGAGCTCTCTTTTTCCACAACGTGTCCGTGGGTAAAATAACTCAAAATTGGCTACAAAATAAAAAATAAGAGGACTTGATATTGCGATAATAATATTCTGCAAATGAAGTTAACCAACTGTCATAACCACCTGGTTTAAGTACCTCAATGAACAGGAAAGTTTTGTTTTCTGATAGCCCTAAGACAAACTGAATATCATATAAAGTGGCTTGGACAGCAATGTAACACTGTTGGACTTAATGTCATGGCAAGTTTACATGCACATTCCTTTCTCTTTGTTTGTTTGTTTGTGTAATACCCTTCCAGCAGAGGCTTTTTTAAGTTAATTGTCACTTGCACTGTCTATATTACCACTATTTTCTTTCCCCCATGTAAAAGTCCTGCGTGAGTCCTCGCAAGATTTAATGCCTTTTTTGTATTTCCTCTATCAAAATCACACAAAAAAGCCTTGCAAAACACTGCCTCAGAAAAATCACAAAATTAAGTACATGTATGCCTGAAATTACTACAAAATAAGTTTCAGTACATGTACATGATGTACATGTGCTAATATTAGCAGTTCACTAAATTCAAAATAATATTAATTTTTTTGTGATTTTAATTAATGCAGCTTGATTTGTTTGTGAGCTGTACTGTAACATACAGGTCCTTTTTTCTCAGTTCAATTTACTATCCCCATGCAAAACTGATTTTGAGGGCCTTAGTCTTAATGTAAGGCCAGCTTTCTTTTCAAATTCACTCTGTAATAAGAGCTTTCATAGTTTGAATGGCATAAAAACCGTATTCCTTGAGACTTCACTTTCCAATTCATCACTTTCATGAACAAGCAATAATAAAATCATTTACAAGGCTAAGAGGCAATGCAAACCTCACTTAAACTGCTCTCTGATACTGTAAGAGGTCCATTATGGCTGTGGAAGGGAAGAAAAAGAGGTCTCACCACCCATGATACTAAATAAATAATAATTCTAATAGAGGAGCTCAGGCGCACAAAGTGCACCAGCAGAGCACCATGGGTATGATTATTTGGGAAATCTATCCATAAGAAGTGATTTCGAAAAACATTTGACTATAAAAAATTGCGATAAAACATTTCTTAAAATCATTTTAAGATTAAAAAATTGCTAAAAGATTTCCTAAAAAGCGACGACGTTTCGACGTTAGCTAAACGTCATTATCAAGTCAAAATATTTGAGTGAGTTTAGGTCTATAAATACTAAAAAAAAACAATAGCTGATTAAAAGCTGTAACATGAGTAAATAATAAAAATTAAAGAAAATATTAAACAAAAAGTTTCGCACGTATGGAGTCCGTCTGGGTATTTAAATTAGGCTTTAGATTCTTGATGAAGAGCATTTCAAATACTAGACAGTCAAATTTGCTCTGGCACTTTCTTAAAACTGTGAATTGGTCTTCTTTCAAAAGGTTGTTGTTACCGTGAGCTTCTAAGAAATGTCTACCGATTGCCGAATTTTTGTGCTCAGGAATGCATTGATGAAGGTGTCGGGCTGTGTACCCGACATAATCTGCGTCACACAGATCACATTAAAAATGATAAACAACACACTGCTTATTCACAATTGACCGCTTCGTTTCTTTGGCTTTGAGATCTTGCCTTAATTTCTTATACACGAAAACTGGCTGCAAAGTAGGGCCAATCTTATGGCTAAGATCGCGTAACTGCTTACAAACCGCATTAGTGGCCACTTGATCTTTAAATGGAAGACTAATTCTTACTATTCTACTATCGTCATTGTTACTTTCTGCTGTGTTCACTGAAGCATTTCGAAAAAGAAAATTGTTAATGGCAGAATCAATAAGACTTATTGGATAGTCAAGGCGACTAAATATAGAGCGCAACTTGGCACATTCTGCATTGAAAGCCTCTGTTGTAGACGACAAGGCATAGGCACGATGTATCATTGTCTTTATAGCGTTTATCCGTGTGACTTTGGAAGTGTAGGAGCAATCCAGTGTTTGTTGGTTTTCTGTAAACTTGAGTTTCAAGTTTAGTTCCGTTCTTGACGATTTCAATGCCGATAAAAGGGATCTTGTTATCCACAGGAAGCTCCATCGTAAATGTTAGACTGGGGTGTAGGCCATTCAGGGTACTAAGAAACTCAGCAGCAGCAACAGCACTAGGCATTCTAGCCAGGGTATCATCGACGTACCTCTTGTACAATTGGGGCATCAAGCCATCGCGTGTAAGCTTTTCTTCAAGATGACACATGAAGACATTGGCCATTAGAGGACCAAGGGGCGAGCCCATAGCCACACCATCTGTCTGTTGGTAAAGTTGACCATTAAACTGGAAAAGCTGATTGGTTGTGGCAATTTCTAGCAGTCTAGCAAGCTGATCCTGTTGCAGATTAAGGCCATAGGTTTTGTTGAACCAATCATCAGTAAAGGCTTTATTGACCAAGATTTTGATGGTCTCATCCAAAGGTACATTTGTAAAAAGAGCTGTGACGTCGTAAGAGACCAATATGTCAGTCTCACTCAGAGTGTGGGTACGGATCTCATCAGCGAAGGCAAAGGCATCAGTGATTGTAGAGAAAGCGGCTTCAGCTTTTGTTCAAGCCATTTAGCAAGATTGCAATATTATTGTAAGTTCCGGTTGCTGATAAAATAGGCCTCATACTTAGTGTGGTTTTGTGAGTCTTGGGTAAGCCATAAAGATGAGCGAGCCTAGAACTCTTAGGCGAAAGTGAATTGACAATTTCTTCAGGCAGAATTTGATTTAAAGTTTCGTGCAACTCTTTCTCTTTCTGAAGGAGCGGGTGGAAATGTTTAGGTGGTCGTCCACGCATTTTAGGTCGTTTGTCATCGACATGAGTAAATTTAGAGGTGTCGTCAACTGAAGCAGCGCTTAGTAGGCGGATGTATTCGGATTTGTCCATCACTACAACCCCAGAACCTTTATCGGGCTTGGTGATAACGATGTCGTCACGTTTCTTTAAGCGATTGAGAGCTTTGACAAGAGCCTTAGGTGGATTAGGGCTTGTACGCTGAATGTAGTTCAAAGCGATTGAACGTAACGTTGAGCTAGCCAGTTCCTTTTCATCTGCATCTTTCAATAAGGGCTCTATTCTCCAATACGTCTTCTCAAAGCTGGCTTGAATTTCAATGGGTGAAACTTTTTGAGGTAGAGAAAACTTCAATCGTCTGCAAAGGATAAGTTTTTCAAAGAACGAAAGGCGGTATGACGACATGTTTATGTGTTCGTTGACATCAAACTTCTTTGAGATCAAGCGTGAGATCTTGTTGACATGACATTTCATCATTTCGATGTACTGATTGTTGCGAAGAATACTTAGCGTCCGCACAATGGTGACAAAGCGAAGCAAGGAGCATTCCTCCCTGACATCCTTGTAAGCGTTTTGGACTTCTTCTCTAAGATGCTTGAGCTGAGTGAGTTTGGATCTCAATTCCTCCTCCAAGCTCATCTTTATGGCTTACCCAAGACTCACAAAACCACACTAAGTATGAGGCCTATTTTATCAGCAACCGGAACTTACAATAATATTGCAATCTTGCTAAATGGCTTGAACAAAAGCTGAAGCCGCTTTCTCTACAATCACTGATGCCTTTGCCTTCGCTGATGAGATCCGTACCCACACTCTGAGTGAGACTGACATATTGGTCTCTTACGACGTCACAGCTCTTTTTACAAATGTACCTTTGGATGAGACCATCAAAATCTTGGTCAATAAAGCCTTTACTGATGATTGGTTCAACAAAACCTATGGCCTTAATCTGCAACAGGATCAGCTTGCTAGACTGCTAGAAATTGCCACAACCAATCAGCTTTTCCAGTTTAATGGTCAACTTTACCAACAGACAGATGTTGTGGCTATGGGCTCGCCCCTTGGTCCTCTAATGGCCAATGTCTTCATGTGTCATCTTGAAGAAAAGCTTACACGTGATGGCTTGATGCCCCAATTGTACAAGAGGTACGTCGATGATACCCTGGCTAGAATGCCTAGTGCTGTTGCTGCTGCTGAGTTTCTTAGTACCCTGAATGGCCTACACCCCAGTCTAACATTTACGATGGAGCTTCCTGTGGATAACAAGATCCCTTTTATCGGCATTGAAATCGTCAAGAACGGAACTAAACTTGAAACTCAAGTTTACAGAAAACCAACAAACACTGGATTGCTCCTACACTTCCAAAGTCACACGGATAAACGCTATAAAGACAATTTATTAAAAACAATGATACATCGTGCCTATGCCTTGTCGTCTACAACAGAGGCTTTCAATGCAGAATGTGCCAAGCTGCGCTCTATATTTAGTCGCATTGACTATCCAATAAGTCTTATTGATTCTGCCATTAACAATTTTCTTTTTCGAAATGCTTCAGTGAACACAGCAGAAAGTAACAATGACGATAGTA
Source organism: Montipora capitata (assembly GCA_949126865.1). Lineage (NCBI taxonomy): Eukaryota > Metazoa > Cnidaria > Anthozoa > Scleractinia > Acroporidae > Montipora > Montipora capitata. The sequence continues at coordinate 66,227,793 of OX421445.1, forward strand.
GAATAGTAAGAATTAGTCTTCCATTTAAAGATCAAGTGGCCACTAATGCGGTTTGTAAGCAGTTATGCGATCTTAGCCATAAGATTGGCCCTACTTTGCAGCCAGTTTTCGTGTGTAAGAAATTAAGGCAAGATCTCAAAGCCAAAGAAACGAAGCGGTCAATTGTGAATAAGCAGTGTGTTGTTTATCATTTTTCATGTGATCTGTGTGACGCAGATTATGTCGGGTACACAGCCCAACACCTTCATCAACGCATTCCTGAGCACAAAAATTCGGCAATCGGTAGACATTTCTTAGAAGCTCACGGTAACAACAACCTTTTGAAAGAAGACCAATTCACAGTTTTAAGAAAGTGCCAGAGCAAATTTGACTGTCTAGTATTTGAAATGCTCTTCATCAAGAATCTAAAGCCTAATTTAAATACCCAGACGGACTCCATACGTGCGAAACTTTTTGTTTAATATTTTCTTTAATTTTTATTATTTACTCATGTTACAGCTTTTAATCAGCTATTGTTTTTTTTTAGTATTTATAGACCTAAACTCACTCAAATATTTTGACTTGATAATGACGTTTAGCTAACGTCGAAACGTCATCGCTTTTTAGCAAATCTTTTAGCAATTTTTTAATCTTAAAATGATTTTAAGAAATGTTTTATCGCAATTTTTTATAGTCAAATCTATCCATGCAAGAAATTTTGGTCATTATGTCACAGACATCCATACGTACATCCACCTATATAGGACATACAGGACAGCCTCTGGGGACGGAAGTGTTTGGGCAATTTTCCTTGGGGGGAAATTGCATGGAGGTGTTGCATTTGGCAACCTGTGCTTTTCTGGCAGGAAATCATATTTAGTGACAAGCAACGGGATAAAGAGCTGGAAAGAGCACAAGAGAAGGGGTAACAAAACTTGAGAAATTTAAGCAAAGAAATCCTTGAGAAAAGCTAAGGAAGAAGAAGGGAACATTTCAATGAAAATCAACGCAAAGCTGAGAGAGTCCAAAACACTTATTTACAATGGTTAGCTTTCAGGTAAGCTTAATGTTTTCCTTCTTGAATAATAAGATTATATGCCTCGCTACCTCACATATTTTGTAAAACTAGCTAAAAAAGAAAGAAGGCCAGAAAACGTTTGCAATTCTGTGTTGACAGAGATTCTGACATACTTCAACAATCACATTTATGGGCTTTTTGTGTGAAATGGGTGTCCAGTTGTGAGCTGCTTTGTTTGACTGTGAAATCGCAGTCGAGTAAGCGAATTTACTACACTTAGGTTGACTTTTTAGTTACCCGTAGTAAATAATAATAATAATAATAATAGCATAGGTTCTTAATAAGCGCATTTCTATATCCCAATGCGCTTTACATCATGATAAGAAAAATATATATGCGACACATACAATAAACTTAACCCTTTGACGTCCAAACCGGCCTAAACCGGCCAGACTTTGTATTTTACTCGGTCTAACGCCAGACGATTTTACTCGTCAATGGGGAACCCCTGGGAGTCAATGGGTTAAGCATAAAAATCAATAGAAAAATTTCCTAAATAAAAATGTTTTGAGTTTTGTCTTAAATGAAACAACACTTTCTGCATTTTTGACATATTCTGGGATAGCGTTCCATAATTGAGGTGCTGCAGTAGAAAATGCACATCCTCCGTACGTTTTGGATTTTATGGCTGGGGTGCATAGTAGCGAATGGGATGAGGATCGTAGTGCTCTTGGTGGATGTGATTCCTTAATCAGGGGTTCCAGATATCCAGCAGATTGTCCATTCGATTACTTCCACAGGCAGCCAGTACAGGCTCTTTAATACAGGTGTTATATGATCGGAACTGCGGGCTCCTGTTATCATTCGTTCTGCCGTATTCTGAATTCTTTGTAACTTACATGTATCTCTCTGGTATTTTGGGATGTCATATAAGAGGCTATTAAAGATTTTTGCCATTGTTCTGAACTGAAGAGAGATGGAGTACAGACTGTCAGTGAAACAGAAAATGTTGTGAAAGAGATTACTGTGCATGTAATTTCAATTTGTTTACTGTTGTCAGCTCAGAGGTGTTTGATCTGTTTGATCACTGTAAACTGTACACACTAATGACGATTAATTTTGTACTTAATGCAGAAGCATAATTATTTCCATACACACTATTATTGCTTTCTGGGGTTACAAATGGGAGCTCTGCTTTTAGGCTTGGCTAAATCTATATATTACTAAATACTTTTTATAGTGATATGCACCCTGGTTAATAATAGTTTATTCAACTTGTGTGGTATGTACTAAAACAATTCAACTCAGTATCAGAGAAAGAGAAGCGGAAAGGTAAATATCCACCACTGTTCAACTCCACTTCAATGAAATAAATTATTGTTCATTAATGGAGGGGGCATACATGTAGCTTTTGACTGCTGAACCTAATGACATCTTAAACGCCCTAGGAAGCCCCCAATTGACAAATAAAATCATCTGGCATTAGACAGAGTAAAAAAGAGTAAAGGCTCACTTCCAGGAGAAGTCAATAGGTTAAATTTATAACTTAATGGAATTTCGCTTTTTTCAAAAATTTCAAAAAATCAGAGAAATTTTCATTGCAATGAATATTACTTAGATAACAAAAAAAATGTATTGCAATATCTGCACAATAAACCTCTCCTAGTTCTACAGAGCAACAGGCATATTTCCATCCTGGTTAATAGGCCATTTCCGAGTTCAATTCTGCCTCCTCTTCAAAGCGAGTCTAAGTGCGAAGTTTTTGTGATGGTAATTAGCTCTACTTTACATATGAATAGAAACTAATTTTCATAACAAAAACTTCGCACTTAGACTCGCTTTGAAGATGAGGCAGGCCAGAACTCGGAAATGGCCTATTAGTCTGCAATGATAGATTTTAGAAAAACAATAATTTATTAGTGCATGGAATGCAAATTTTTTCCACTTGCCTTCCTACATCCACATTAGTTAGAACAGCTTTGAAATGGCGTTCAAACAATGGAAGTGTCTGGAAAAGAGGATTAAAATCTTTACAATTTAAATACTGTTGCAGGCTGCCTCTGGTGCCTTAACACATAATTAAATAATGCATGTGAGTGTTTGTAAGTAAGTACATGTAGTTAGTTAAATGTCAAATTAAAAATATGACTAAATTAATTAATTAATTAAGCTAGTTAGTTTAATTTGATTACATAATTTACAGAGATTGGTTGGTTAGTATTAGCCAGCCTGTTTAAGTGAAAAGATAAACCTAAATCCTAAATGCAGTCTTCTGCTCCATATTGAAAGTAACAATAATTATTAATTACCTCATCAACAAGAGTCTCTACAATCACAGGATCCAATAAACCATAGATTAAATTCAAATATTCAGTCACATCAGCAACCTACAGTAGATCATTAAAAACAAAAAATAAGACAAAAACCAAACAAGTTCACAAAAATTTTAAAATTAATGCTAAGTTCATGCACAGCAACTGTTTCAAATTCATTTTGATTATCCTCACCTTGTGTTTCATAGTGAAAAATCCTCCACTGCAGGGGAATAATTTATACCAGTGTCAATAAAGATGCAATGACAAATTTATGATTTAAGACAAAACATTACCTTTAATTTAATTAAAGATCTCTCCAACAGATAAATGGTTAAGGCAACTATTAACTTGTTGCATGACAACTTAAATTTCTGGTGAATACATCAGGTACACTTTTTTGTAAATTTGTGAAATTAAAAACATGTTTTAGTACCTTCCAAAGTCTTCCAAGGCAAATGCTTGAATCAGTGGCCATTTCTCCAAAATGAATGGATTAAATGGAGGTTGTTTGTCACCAAGGCTTGGTTCTACAAGATCACAAACAAGCCAAATGAAACTAAAATTGAAGTTTACACAACAAAGACAAGGTCTTCCCTCTTTCGTACACAGTACAATGTAGTTCCAAAGTACAGACACAGGGCAGTCAATAACTTTTCAATTAGGCAGGGAAACTATAAAAATAGGTGGGAAAAGCAGCAACTTTGCAGGGAATGTTTTCTCTAAATTGTCACTCTGAAAGTAGTGGGTACATTATTTTTGTATGAAACACCCAGGAGACTGGGAAAATCCCCTGCCCCTAACAACAGCTCAGCGACAGCCAGCACTTTTCAGCAGCTCAAGTGTTTAAAGACAAATTCCCTCAAACCTAAAATTAAAATTCATTTTGACAATGATAACAGTTGGTTACTCTACTCAAACCAGCCAACAAATTCAAATGTTATTGAAACTCCTGCCTAAACTATTCAACACAAAGATGTGCGATCTAAGTGATGCCGTTAGGCCATACAAATCATCATGCAGATCACTGAGGGGATCAGAGCAGGGATGGCGCAGTGGTGAGAGCACTCACCTCCCACCAATGTGACCTGGGTTTGATTCCCAGATCCAGCGTCACATATGGGTTGACTTTGTTGGTCCTCTACTCTCCTTTGAGAGGTTTTTCTCTGGGTACTCCGGCTTTACCCTCTACTCAAAAACCAATATGATTTGATATGACATTGTATTGACTTCATTTGATTTGTGTACGACTCGGAAAGCTATTCAGCTTAACACATTATCATGTGAAAATAAAGTTTAACTATTCTTCTTGTTATTATTATCATTATTATTCTTATTATCATCATCATCATCATCATCATCATCAATTTTTACTGCTTAATACGTGGCTGTGACTTTTGATCGCCATCTTGGATCAGCCATGATTGGGATAAAATTAATTGGGACAAATTAAAGCAGGAGAAATGGAAAGTGTTTAAGCCAAAAATGTTATCCCCCTTTTAAAAAAATGAAGAAATTAGGCCTTCAATGGGACTCAAACACTAAGGCATCAGCAAAACTATTACAGAGCACAAAAAACTATTCACAATGAAACCACATGTTTTTGAAGAAAGTTGTTTGTACCCATGAAAGGCATAAATTAACAATGAAAACCATGTGCTTTGGAAGAAAGGCAATATTGTGGGCTTGATTGTTCCCGTAAGAGGAATAAATTAAAGAATAGGAGAAGCTCAAACATGCCATGCAGGCCAACCAATCCAGGGAGCTTAATCTGAGGACCAAGTACATTATAAACCCATTCCCTCTGAAGAGTGAATCTTATAGATTAATAATATTTTATTATTTTTACTATGTTTTAGTCAATGAGGACCAATTCGGGGCAATAAGGTTAAAGTCAAATTGATTTATCCAGCAGCACTAACCTCCATAAGGTATACCCAGCTGCTCACATCCTTCAACCATAGAGATAAAACTAGTGATCTTGAATTCCTCTGCCCTCTCATCGTCATCATCATCATCATACTATAATTACATGTACATGTACATGGCTGAAAGAATTTCTTTGATTTGTTCTTGAATTCTAGCAGAAATCATACATGTAGGCTCAGATTTATTTCAGTTTTGTATGTTATTTCTCTTCTGCTTTTGCAAATGATGATGTCTATACACAGGGAAAAATATGGTACATCTTGTAGACCAAGTGTGGTGGAGAGATTCCACTACTGTTACCCAGTTTAATGGAGAATTTAGAGGACCAATGGCTAGCAAACCCAGGAAAGCCACCCATGAGGTCCACTCAACACCAAAGGCAGACACCAGTCACATTGAAAAACAGTGGAAAATAAAAATTAATAAGAGAGAGAAAAGGAGAGGAATAACTGTAAACCTGTACACTGCATTTCTGTTAGCCATCTTCCTCATGACATTATCTTGAATGTACTTGGCAAGTTGATTCACTTCTTAAATTATTTTGAAATTTTATCTTGTTGAGCCAGGATATGGCAATACAGCTGTACACCATTAGTTTGTTAAGGATTTGGGTTAGTGTTATAATTAGTGACTCTACCTCCTCCTTCGTCAAGCAGTGAATGTGAAGATTCCTCCAATGAGCAATATAACGCAAAAGATGGGGATAATTGAGAGGATTGCAATAGACATGAACACTTTCAGCCTTCACAACAACCACAAGATCTAAAGCAATAACAACAACAACGTTTATTACATACAATACAGTTACAGTGAAAAGTTTGTCCATCCAAATTTAGCAAGGCTAATCGAGTTGGGTGGAGCAAAGATAAAATACTTAATTAATATATTTACAATGACAAAGATTATGAAAGGAAATAAATATTATTTAAGACCAAAATTATACAAAGAAGTTTCATGGCCTTAAAGGATCTTAAAGGAGGTTAAGGATGATTCTATTAAAGAAGGACTTTACCTGCATGGAGCAATTTTAACTTAGCTGTTATCACTGCTATTTCAGAGAAAATCATGAATTTCATGGATTTATGAAGGTCCAAATCTTTATTTCATTGTCATAGAAACATGCATAGTAAAAGTGATCAGTGTGAAACCTTTGCAGAGATTGAAACTGGCAGATTACTTGTGACTTATCTATCTGGCCTTTGAACAATTTGAGCCAGGTGACCTGCTGCTAGCCACATTTTACACTGAAACAAAGTGTTAGTTACATGTACAAGACTCTGCTGATAGACAGGCACCAGTTACATGTACATGGTTTCACTGTTGTGTTTTTCCTGCAAGGATAAGGCAAAAGGATAAGGCACATTTTCCTGTTCATTCCTTGTTTTTGTTTTTAATTTATTAAAGTTAAGTACGCTTGTATTGTTTCAGTTGTTACTATCCTCAACCTTTGACCTTTGATGATTCATTAGTCCATCACAAAGTTACTAGTAATTTAGAACAACTTTATTAAAAGTTAAGAAAAATAATTACAACCTACATAACAACAATTTTTAAAAGGGTGTATAGTACCTTCAAGCTCCTCCTCTGTAACTTTACATCCACTGTTATGATAAAAGTCAGATTATAGGAAACATAAGGCAGAAATAATAATACATGTAATTTATCTGTCTGGCAGACTCGTAGATAAAATCATTTTTACATACATCACAGATTTAGTGGAAAGGGGACAGCATCAGTATTTAGAGAAAACCGTCTACCTGAAGCATTACTTTTTGTGGAGGGAGTAAAACAGGGCAGACCTCAAAAGCAACCTTCACAGTGAAATGCTTTAAGACTATTAAAGAATTCAACAAATGAAATGTAGACCTCAGCTATAGCCTCAAAACTTAGTCTTAGTGCCCAAGGTAACTTAACTCACTATAATGACTAAAACTCCCATTAATATTTTAAGCAAAAACTCGACAACTTGGATAAAAATATAGGTACATGTACATGTATATCCAGCATCGAATACATGTATTGCCAATGCACCCTAACTTTGATGAGTACCTGGAAGTTCTGTCATACCTTTCCAGAGATCTATCCAGAGTGCGTCATTGCGTCCTGGGACACACTCGTTTTTCTTTTGGACGCATGGCATGTGGAACACAGGGTCCAGTTGGACGCAGAAAAAAAATTGAATGTTTATGCAAATTACGAACGCCAGGAAAAACATGCGAACGGCCTATTTCTCAAGGAAATTGAACATTCCCATTTCTCACAACGGAGAAATCATCAAGTTCCTTAAATTTCAAAGTAAGTTGTTATTTTCGGATTTTTGTAGTCGACTGATTTCATTTCGTCAACCACTATGTCCAGCTTGAGGAGTTGAGTTTTAAATTCCCATGTGTTGCGTGACATGATCTGAGGTTTTTTTTAGGCGAGACAATCGGCGACACTCTCGATCTGCCGCCAGTGATAATAAAACATTTCAGTCTATGTTCAGTTTGTTGCATGCTTTCCAAGCGAATTTCGAGAATTGGTTCGCTTATCGTGAGCGAAATGATAGAGAATCCAACGGCGAAGTATGTCAAATTCTTGTTTTGTGCAACCCTGTTTATATTAATTCCGGGCGCGCACATGTCATCGTCTTGGTTCTTGTTTTGCACATAACTTGTCTGTTTTGCAAATTATGCAACTTTTCTTCGGATTTAGTGTTAAAATTAACGTGTTGAACATGAAACTTGAATGTATTCAATTGCTTGATTATTAACATTGGCCATGGCGAAGTCAGGGACGATGAACTATGTATCGATCACTTACATTTGTTTACTCTTTTGTTCCTAGTAAATTACACCTCAAGTGTTGTTAAAACAAATGATGCTCTTTTACGGAAAATTGAGATTCAATTTTTTTTTTCCTGTGGAGATCTAGATCATGAGACAGACTACCTTATTACATGAAATTTTCGCGACACGTTAATTTCGCGATTTTGAGGTTCGCATATTTTGCGACACCTTAATTTCGCGATTTTGCAAAAATTTTGCATTTTGACTCACATTAATTTCGCGTTTTTGAGTGAGACACACTCAAGGAGCCAGTAAATGGACAGTTTGAGGATTGTACAAAAGAAGTGCTACCTGTAGTAGAGACGGAAAGCAGTAGCAATGGAGAGGACTAGAACATTACCACAGCATAGCTCAAAATTATTGTTATAAACGTGTGTAATAAAGTCGCTGTTTTAGTTATTGACATAATGTGAGTCAATTAATTTTTGCGTCATGTTATTTTCGCGACATTTAATTTTCGCATCACTTAAATTTCGCGATTTTTTTTAAATCGCGAAATTCGCGAAATTAACGTGTCATGAAAATTTCACGTAATAAGGTAATTATCGAGTTAGGATTTCGAGTAGGATTTCGAGTTGGATTTTCGAGTTGGATTTCGAGTTGGATTTTCGAGTTGGATTTTTGAGTTGGATTTCGAGTTGGATTTTCGAGTTGGATTTTCGAGTTGGATTTTCGAGTTGAGCAGTGTAAAATACAAAAATTTGGTTTTATCAACAGAGTTGATAATGTAAATTGGCCACCGTACAGAGATTCTAAAAGCTGACGTTTCGAGCGTTAGCCCTTCGTCAGAGCGAATCGAGGGATTATGGGTTACGTGTAGTTTTTATAGTAGAGTAGGAGCTACGCTATTGGTGGTAACATGGCAATGTGAAAAATAGGAATATATTAGTTAAATGAAAAGCGTTCGTTAATACCGTGAGGATTAAGGGTGCCGATTTGAAAGATGAATTTTTGCTCCAGATTCTTGCGGCTTTCCGTCGTACCTAGATGTAGGGAAAGGCCGCAGATAGCCATGTGTTTTTTGGAGTGGTTAGGCAAATTAAAATGGCGAGCAACTGGCTTAGATGCATCCTTGTCATTCTTCTCAACATCGCGAAGGTGTTCGCGGAATCGGTCGCCTAGTCGTCTACCTGTCTCACCAATGTATAATTTATTGCATAACGTACAGGTTATGCAATAAATGACATTTGCGGAGGTACATGTGAAACGATCGGTGATCTTAACAGATCGCTTAGGTCCCGATATCTTGCTAGTGTTAACAATGAAAAGACAAGTTTTGCATCGTGAGCGCGCGCATTTGAAAGTGCCGGGTTGCTCGTTAGTTTTGAGCGCGCTTCTAACTAAAAAGTTGCCTACGTTTTTGTCGCGTTTGAATGAAATAAGCGGAGGTTGCGAAAAGATTCTACCAGTCTCGGGATCATTTTGGAGTAATTTAAAATTACTAAGAATGATGCTTTTGACTGCGCGATTATGAGGATGGAAAGTGAGGGTGAATGGAATTCTGTCATTCTTATCTTTTTGTGACGTTTGTAGTGATGACTCTCGATCAAATTGTCCGGCGCGATGATGGCCCGCTTTGACCACAGAGACAGGATAGCCACGTTTCTCGAAGAACTGGCACATCTCCTCTGATTTGCTGGAAAAATCGGAGTCATCACTACATAGACGTCGAAGTCTAAGAAATTGAGAATAAGGAATGGAGTTCTTGACATGTGATGGATGTGACGATGAATACAACAAATAACTGTGTGAATCAGTAGGTTTGTAGTGCACACTAGTACATAGCACGTTGCCTCTAATAGAAACTTTGATATCTAGGAAAGCCAATGAAGTTTCCGAAATTTCCCAGGTATATTTAAGAGCCGGATGGAAAGAGTTGACGGAGGTTATAAATTGATCGAGTTCTTCTCTACTGGATGAAATAGCGCCGATGCAGTCGTCGATGTAGCGGCCGTAGAGTTCAGGTTTGGGGCCGTTGTACTGATTAAAAAATTGGTGTTCAACATATCCTACAAAAAGATTGGCATAGCTAGGTCCCATTCTTGTGCCCATCGCTACACCATTAATTTGTTTGTAATAGTTGCCGGCGAATGACAAACAGTTAAGCGTTAAAACTAATTCGGCAAGGCGGAGGAGCGTTTCCGAGCTAGGTTCTTTGACAGTGCGTTGATCGAAAAAGTGTTTAAGTGCTTGAAGACCTTCGCTATTAGGAATGACTGTGTATAGAGATGTAATGTCCATTGTGAAAATAAGTTTGTTTTGGCCGGAGAAATCGAAATCGCGGAAAATTTGTAGTGCGTGTGTACTGTCTTTAATGTATGATGGCAAAGATTTGACGATAGGCGTCATAATCCTGTCTAAGTAGCTAGAAATGAGTTCGGTGGGGCAACTACAGGCAGAAACGATAGGGCGACCTGGGTTGTTGGGTTTGTGAATTTTAGGCAAGAAGTATATGCACGAAGTTCTAGGGGTGTTGATGATGAGATTAGTGGCAGTGTCCGGTAATTCTTGATTAACTATAAGATTTTGAATGGTGTCTTTGACAAGTTTTTGATTTTTGGAAGTGAGATTTTTAGGGATTTTGGCATAAAACGAGGTATCCGAAAGTTGCCGCAAAGCTTCTTTTTGGTAAAGGTCGGACCGCCAAACAACTACCGCGCCGCCTTTGTCGGCCGATTTGACAACTATGTCGTTGCGTTGACTAAGATTTTTAAGCGCCACCCACTCTTCCGAGGAAAGGTTGGAAAATTTAGTGTTGCGATTGAATTTAAGTTTGTGAATGTCGTGACGGCATTTTTTGGTGAAAAAATCTAAAGAGGCAAATTGTCCCTCTGGGGGAGTCCATTTGGATTTGCGAACTAGAAGTGTTTCAAAAATATCTTTATTAGAAGTGTCCGAATCATCCTCTTTGTCGTGAAAAAAGGCTTTTAACTGAACGCGGCGAAGGAATTTTTCAACATCTTGCTTAATAGTAAATTCGTTGGTGCGTTTGGTAATAGGGACAAAATTTAAGCCCTTACTGAGAACAGATTTCTCTGAGTCAGTAAGGGGAAGATTTTCTGGAATTGTAATTACGGCATTATGGCTATGCAATGTAGTGTCGTCGGTAATTTGCGGACCTATTAATTGTTGAAGTTTTAGAGTCTTGGTTTGGTGTAAATGGTCAAACAGTCCAGAATTAAGTTGTCGGATTTTAGCGCGAATCGATTGTACTAAAATTGCTGGACAGATTTTGGAAAGTTCGGAGCGGCAATGAAGAATTTGTTTGTCAAGTGCAATTCGTTTTTGGCACATAGCTCTAATTGTGATCCTCATAATATTACGTGAAAAAGAATTTTGCGCACATCGAATTTGGTGAAGATACTGATTTGAGTGAGAGAATGTAGACGCATGAAAGTTCAAGCGAAAACCTTTAGGAATGACTTTAGAATTGAGGCAACGGCCGATGAAGTTGATGTGACTACAAAACCAATTTACATTATCAACTCCGTTGATAAAACCAAATTTTTGTATACTACTTCTCCACCGACGCAGCACCACAGTTTCTTTAGAAACTACCCCTTCATTCATTTGTTATTCAATCGCTGCGACCACTAACCTTGTGTTCTAGTATTTTTTAATCCACAGATTTCTAACAGGAGACCCAAGACCACGATGCCAAGCTTGAAGAAACTCACCAAGGAGCTACGCCAGGAAATCGTAAGTTATCTTTTTCCTTTTCCCACACTTAGCAGTAACTTAGCTTTCCGTTTAGCCACTCTCATTTTCGCCAAAACTAGGTTTTGTAGTCACATCAACTTCATCGGCCGTTGCCTCAATTCTAAAGTCAATCCTAAAGGTTTTCGCTCGAACTTTCATGCGTCTACATTCTCTCACTCAAATCAGTATCTTCACCAAATTCGATGTGCGCAAAATTCTTTTTCACGTAATATTATGAGGATCACAATTAGAGCTATGTGCCAAAAACGAATCGCACTTGACAAACAAATTCTTCATTGCCGCTCCTAACTTTCCAAAATCTGTCCAGCAATTTTAGTACAATCGATTCGCGCTAAAATCCGACAACTTAATTCTGGACTGTTTGACCATTTACACCAAACCAAGACTCTAAAACTTCAACAATTAATAGGTCCGCAAATTACCGACGACACTACATTGCATAGCCATAATGCCGTAATTACAATTCCAGAAAATCTTCCCCTTACTGACTCAGAGAAATCTGTTCTCAGTAAGGGCTTAAATTTTGTCCCTATTACCAAACGCACCAACGAATTTACTATTAAGCAAGATGTTGAAAAATTCCTTCGCCGCGTTCAGTTAAAAGCCTTTTTTCACGACAAAGAGGATGATTCGGACACTTCTAATAAAGATATTTTTGAAACACTTCTAGTTCGCAAATCCAAATGGACTCCCCCAGAGGGACAATTTGCCTCTTTAGATTTTTTCACCAAAAAATGCCGTCACGACATTCACAAACTTAAATTCAATCGCAACATTAAGTTTTCCAACCTTTCCTCGGAAGAGTGGGTGGCGCTTAAAAATCTTAGTCAACGCAACGACATAGTTGTCAAATCGGCCGACAAAGGCGGCGCGGTAGTTGTTTGGCGGTCCGACCTTTACCAAAAAGAAGCTTTGCGGCAACTTTCGGATACCTCGTTTTATGCCAAAATCCCTAAAAATCTCACTTCCAAAAATCAAAAACTTGTCAAAGACACCATTCAAAATCTTATAGTTAATCAAGAATTACCGGACACTGCCACTAATCTCATCATCAACACCCCTAGAACTTCGTGCATATACTTCTTGCCTAAAATTCACAAACCCAACAACCCAGGTCGCCCTATCGTTTCTGCCTGTAGTTGCCCCACCGAACTCATTTCTAGCTACTTAGACAGGATTATGACGCCTATCGTCAAATCTTTGCCATCATACATTAAAGACAGTACACACGCACTACAAATTTTCCGCGATTTCGATTTCTCCGGCCAAAACAAACTTATTTTCACAATGGACATTACATCTCTATACACAGTCATTCCTAATAGCGAAGGTCTTCAAGCACTTAAACACTTTTTCGATCAACGCACTGTCAAAGAACCTAGCTCGGAAACGCTCCTCCGCCTTGCCGAATTAGTTTTAACGCTTAACTGTTTTTCATTCGCCGGCAACTATTACAAACAAATTAATGGTGTAGCGATGGGCACAAGAATGGGACCTAGCTATGCCAATCTTTTTGTAGGATATGTTGAACACCAATTTTTTAATCAGTACAACGGCCCCAAACCTGAACTCTACGGCCGCTACATCGACGACTGCATCGGCGCTATTTCATCCAGTAGAGAAGAACTCGATCAATTTATAACCTCCGTCAACTCTTTTCATCCGGCTCTTAAATATACCTGGGAAATTTCGGAAACTTCATTGGCTTTCCTAGATATCAAAGTTTCTATTAGAGGCAACGTGCTATGTACTAGTGTGCACTACAAACCTACTGATTCACACAGTTATTTGTTGTATTCATCGTCACATCCATCACATGTCAAGAACTCCATTCCTTATTCTCAATTTCTTAGACTTCGACGTCTATGTAGTGATGACTCCGATTTTTCCAGCAAATCAGAGGAGATGTGCCAGTTCTTCGAGAAACGTGGCTATCCTGTCTCTGTGGTCAAAGCGGGCCATCATCGCGCCGAACAATTTGATCGAGAGTCATCACTACAAACGTCACAAAAAGATAAGAATGACAGAATTCCATTCACCCTCACTTTCCATCCTCATAATCGCGCAGTCAAAAGCATCATTCTTAGTAATTTTAAATTACTCCAAAATGATCCCGAGACTGGTAGAATCTTTTCGCAACCTCCGCTTATTTCATTCAAACGCGACAAAAACGTAGGCAACTTTTTAGTTAGAAGCGCGCTCAAAACTAACGAGCAACCCGGCACTTTCAAATGCGCGCGCTCACGATGCAAAACTTGTCTTTTCATTGTTAACACTAGCAAGATATCGGGACCTAAGCGATCTGTTAAGATCACCGATCGTTTCACATGTACCTCCGCAAATGTCATTTATTGCATAACCTGTACGTTATGCAATAAATTATACATTGGTGAGACAGGTAGACGACTAGGCGACCGATTCCGCGAACACCTTCGCGATGTTGAGAAGAATGACAAGGATGCATCTAAGCCAGTTGCTCGCCATTTTAATTTGCCTAACCACTCCAAAAAACACATGGCTATCTGCGGCCTTTCCCTACATCTAGGTACGACGGAAAGCCGCAAGAATCTGGAGCAAAAATTCATCTTTCAAATCGGCACCCTTAATCCTCACGGTATTAACGAACGCTTTTCATTTAACTAATATATTCCTATTTTTCACGTTGCCATGTTACCACCAATAGCATAGCTCCTACTCTACTATAAAAACTACACGTAACCCATAATCCCTCGATTCGCTCTGACGAAGGGCTAACGCTCGAAACGTCAGCTTTTAGAATCTCTGTACGGTGGCCAATTTACATTATCAACTCCGTTGATAAAACCAAATTTTTGTATACTACTTCTCCACCGACGCAGCACCACAGTTTCTTTAGAAACTACCCCTTCATTCAGTGTAAAATACAGACTACAGACCAGCGGCTGGCCTAAAGTGCTCGGTTTCTTGTATTTGTACTCGGTTGTTCAGGAACAAATACTGATCCACAATCCATTGTTTTACCTTTTGGAAAGTAACCCAAAACCCTCAATTTGGCTAACCCTAGGCCTAAAAACCAACAAGTGACCTGTGGAATGTGCCCAATGCTCTAGACCCGTAGGCAGACCAGGGGTAAAATGCAGACTAAGGTTATGATGTAACTGTTGAAAAGGCCCAAACCCCTTAGAAGTGCTAACCTTAGGCCTAATTAGGCATAAAACAGTATTGACTTCAAAAGGGTTTGGGCTTTTCAACCGTTACATTATAACCTTGGTCTGTATTTTATCCCTGATCTGCAATCTGCAGTTTACACTGACCAACTCGAAAATCCAACTCAAAAATCCAACTCGTAAAATCCTAACTCGCAAATCCAACTCGAAAATCCAACTCGAAAATCCTAACTCGAAAATCCAACTCGAAAATCCAACTCGAAATCCAACTCGAAATCTAACTCAAAATCCTAACTCGGTAAATAGGCAACCTCCTACACTGTAGATCGTTTATCAACTTTTAAGTACATATTCACCAACAGTTCGTACACCATACGGATTCCTCGAGACGTTTTCAGAGGTGATTGATGGAGCTTTGACAGCCCATACATTTTGATCAATGAATCAACGGGCATAACAGTTTCAAAGAAATTGATCCTTTTAAGTACATATTCGTGGGGAAGGATAAGACTTTATTTTTGTGCAATTTAGAAATCTGAAAGGGTACTGCAGCAGCAATTAAGAGGCAATAGATCAAATATTAATTCTTGAATTATATTAATTAGCTGGACCCCCAAAATTTTGCAATGGACCCCCCAAACTTCCCAAAAAGGGGTCCAGAGGACCCCCGAAGTTGAAAACCTGGATACATCTCTGCCTTTCTCCTCAATAATAAATTCTAACATCACTTGTGCCTTCTGCTCTTGCATGATGTCATAAGAACATGTGATAGTTCTTTTTTGAGAGAGTTGAGTTTTAAGCGTCAAGTGATAATTATCTAACGTTGAGTTTATAATACAGTCCCGTGGTGTGATGTAACAAACCAGTGCAATAAGAATGTCATTCGGGCACATCACCTCTGTCTAGAAATACAGCCTTGGGGCTAAACATCATAAAATTTCCCTAACTCTTCTTTTTAAGTAAACACAAATAGCTATCAAAACCTAAATGTGAACTTTGTAGTTAACAATAATTTTATAGCCTTTACAGTACTAACAATACATAGCAATGCATTCATCATAATTTAAAGTAAATTTGAAGTCCTGGACATAAGAGATTCAGAAGAGATTCAGAAGCAAATCCACGACCTGTGTAGCTGGTGTCAATCCATTTGGTGTAAAATGAAACTTCCCACCACTACAAATCCCTTCCCTGAACATTCACTTTTACTCTTACCTCACATCCTTGGGAAGAAGTTCACAAAAGCCAAAAAGTAAGTAATTCAAAAGCTGTTTTGTCCCACTGTTGTATCTGAAACATAATGGTAAAATGATTATAAGATAATGATATGAATTCCCTTTGTTCTGAATATCCTGTGTCATGTGCTCATTTTTAAGTGCTGTTACTGTCACTTTTCCATTTACTGAAACATCACCTTATGCTTTACTAGTCTAATGATATTGTTATTATGATTAATAATAATAATAATAATAATAATAATAATTTTTCAATGCTTTACAGAATTAAAAATAATAATAATGATACTCATTTAAATGTTAAAAAAAAAGGAAAAAAGGTATTACAAATCAAAATGAGAAGAGAAGAGGGCCTAGTACCGATCCTCGCGGGACTCCATATAGCAGTATTTTATCAGACGAATCAACTTCCTGAATTCTACCCGATTGTGTTCTGTTTGAAAGATACAATCTAGCTGAACCATTATTCAAAACTGTTCTGCATATACATGTAGCATATCGATGTTGTAGCCTTTGGAGCAGAAGTGCATCGTGCAAGAAACCCAATACCAAGATTTTTGTGGAACAACACTACTGTCCTCTTCTACTACAATTTTATGTTTTCGAACCATGGATTTCTCCCCAGAACTTTCGCAACAGCAAAACAGTGATCAGTTTTAGCAGTGTGGGAAAATTTCCATGCTAAAACAGCTGCTCTTTATTAGTTGAAACTGTTAGAGATTATTAAAACTCCATCGTTTTAATATTTTTGTGATTTACCTATTTCTCAGGTGCTTTAAGTAAGGGGAAAACAACGATAGCAGAAAAAAACAAACAGCACTGAAACTAACTTTAGATTTCAAATCTCCCTCCAAATAGAGGAAGTTGGTTCTGCGGTTTTTGGTGTGGTACTTCTGCATATTACTTACACACTTCCTGTGGGACTACCATTGTTATGCAAGTGACCAATCAAAAAAAAATGTTTAAGTCCATTATCCCAGATCTCTTCAGGCGCTCACCCGCTCACCAAAATACGCGGGGACTCTGTGTACAAGATTGACCATATCCCTACATGTAGATGTCCAATATCAGAGATTCTCCGCGCAAAAGATGCGTTTCATATTTGCATACATGGAGGGGTGGATTTTGGGTTGTATGGTGACCAAAACCAAATTCTTGCACAGATGGGTTACCATAATATTATTTTCTTACCAATGGTGCTCTGTGAGTGTGCCTTTGGTGCACAGAGTGAGTTCCTCTATTAAACTTGAGGATCACCTGGAAATAGCCCATTTCCGAAATATCAAATATTCAGCTTGCTGGTGAGGCAGTGAGGGCAAAAGTATAGAAATACATTGGAATGAATATGAAAACATATTTGCATATTATCCACTTTCCTTTGTCTTTGTCCTCTAAACCTCTCTTTCAAGCTAAATTTTAGTATATCGAAAAATGCCCATTTAGCCCATTCAATGGTGCAAAACACCAAGAACTGCATTAAACTTCAGTTTTTTATTAATTTTTTAAGATCAACTAAGAAAGGTTGTCTTACCTGCTATCCACACCTAGGGAAGGAAAAAAGACATTAATTAACACAATATTGCCATCTTAATATTAATGACTAGACCAAAGGCCCGTTATTAACCCATTCATCCCTGAAGCGGCCCTCATTTATAAGTAAAATTGTCTTGTACTAAACAGAGTAAAACCTTTAAGTCTCACTCTCAAGACCGAAAGGGGTAAACTTGGAGTGCAAGCAATCTACTTTTCCACAGGATGAAAATAATTACTGGTACATGTGTATTGCTGGTTTCAAAGTTTCAAACCAGTTTTAAAAACTTGAGGTTGGTTAAAAAAAAATCCAAAACCACAACATAATTATGTACAGTGTATGCACTGAAGAATAAACACTGCAGTCCTTAGACATAATTGCCTTACCAAGGATACAAAGGATGCCATCTAATTTGGTGAGAGAATTCTCATTCTTGATGAATTCTTGGATTCTCCTCAACCTTGTACAGCTAACAAGATACAAAAAATAATCAGATGTAAAAAACACTCCTTGACAACTATCAAAGTCAATGAATTGTCACCCTTCAATGGGGCAAGTGGGAGTTGGCCATTTCACAGAATTACAGCAAATTTTGGCCAAGTCAACAGCATTAAAATGAGCGAACTGTACAATGATTTACAGCTAAAGTAAAAACCAATAAAGAGAATATTTAGCATGTTTCTCTCTTTACTTCCATCTTCTTCCAAATGGTTTTTAAACTCTACCTTCAGCCATTAATTGCACATATATTGATGACATATTAATGTTAAAAAAGAAACACAAAAACTCTCACGCAAAAGTAACTGGAAAAAATAATACTTTCCCCACTGAAATAAGTGTTGCTTATAACCCTATGGTTAATATTGAGGATAGAAAAAGAGCAAGTTAATATCTGTGAATCAAACTAATCTCATCCAACATCTCAAAACAATGCCACCACATTTCTCACAAGACGGCTAGAAATCAAAGTCTCATCTTACCATAGGCACAATCATGGTTCTCTCTTTGCCATTAGCATTCAGAGGTATCTCAACAAGCCATATTATATATATATATATATATATATATATATATATATATATATATATATATATATATATATATATATATATATATATATATATATATATATATATATATATATATTATATGATGAGAAGAAGAAGGGTGTAGCCATGCCTCGATAGATAATGTAATGAGGAATAAACTTCTTGAGGCAAATATGTTTGTAATCGGTTAATACTTCAAACGTTTCGCCGTTTAGAGCTTCGTCAGTGAATGATTATGAATACAAGATTGGTTTATGTAAAAAACTTAGTACAATAATGGAAAGTCAAGGCTCATTAATTTGATGGTGTTAATATATCTTTAGAGTTCGTCCAATGCAGCCATTCATGACGTTCTCATGCTTGCGGATTTCTAGCGCTTCTATATTAATGGCTCCTCATCATCAAGAATATTCACGCCGCCCAAAGAAAAACAATGCTGCCCAGATCCCTGTGATACTTGCGGCACTTCAACAAGATCTAACCAATGCCTAACAAAAAACTGTGTATACAAAATCAAATGCTCGCACTGCGACACGGTTTATATTGGTGAAACAAGTAGAACTGTCGGATCCAGAATAAAAGAACATATCAGAATGGTGAAACAGACGATTAATTCACATTTGATCAATCACAACAAACCATCCATGCAAGATAT
This sequence comes from Montipora capitata, assembly GCA_949126865.1. NCBI lineage: Eukaryota > Metazoa > Cnidaria > Anthozoa > Scleractinia > Acroporidae > Montipora > Montipora capitata. Next base: position 66,247,195 of record OX421445.1, read on the forward strand.
CTCTTGGGAAATCCTCCACAGGAACATCCACGACATCCGCACGCGTAAAACCATTGAAGCGCTAGAAATCCGCAACTAGCTCGCTAGTTTGAGCACTCTGGCATGGCTTAGATGTACCACATGTGTGGGACATTTGGGGTGGGTTTATAAGCTTAACCTCCATCCCAGACATCAGCACTGCACTGATGAGGCCCAGAAGGCCAAAACAGTACTGTCTGCAGTTAGATATAGCTCTTTGGCATTACAAAGCTTTTGCTTTCATGTCCAAATTGAGCACTCTACTGGGATGAGTCATTGCCGCTAGCAATTGCTCATGCTCACTAGCTCGCTAGTTTGAGCACTCTGGCATGGCTTAGATGTACCACATGTGTGGGACATTTGGGGTGGCTTTATAAGCTTAACCTCCATCCCAGACATCAGCACTGCACTGATGAGGCCCAGAAGGCCGAAACAGTACTGTCTGCAGTTAGTTATATATATATATATATATATATATATATAGAGTTGTGTAAGAAGATGGTTTGCCAACGAAGATGACACTTGTGAGAAGGATCCAGTGGATACAAGACGCTTACACTGATTAATTGCAGGTAGTTGTTCTTTGTTGCTCTTTTACTCTACCTCTATAATTATATATAGATAAATATGGAATGAAGTCAGTGGGGTGAAGTCATTACTGGTCCGACTCATTTTAATGGAAAGTTCGGTTGTAAATAGTTTTTAGTTTTTAGTTTTAAACAAATGTTTGAAAAAGGCTGAACAGCTGAAACCTCCATTAAATCGAGTCAGACCAGTAAGAAGGTCACCCCACTGTCTTCATTCAGTATTTATCCATAAATTTAGGATATAAACTTTGGATCCTTCCGCTGTGAGTTCATTGTTTGTGTAAACCTTTTTATCCTGCCTGACGACTGCTTCTCAGGAAACATGAAACTCAAGTAGCGATCACTGTCTTTGAACAAATAATCTACTCCTAAAGCGTTATAAGTATCATAGCTCTAGCTCAACTGGTTCTGTAAGGCTGTTATAGCCGGGGAGTGGGTTGTGAGGCTGGGCTCTCACAAACTCTTGAAATGCTCCCAATGACGTGCGACTCTACGAGGCTCTGTCAGCTAAGTACAACTTCTGGCCTCTGCGCGACGGAACTGGCACCACCGGCAGGAGAAGGAGCAAAGGCCAAGCCACTGGCGCCTTAAAACCAGTTGCCCAGGTTTGATTTCAAACCTCCGCTGCCTTGCGGCTATACCTGATCTCAGGAAGGCTTTAGGAGTAAACCTCGAGGACAAATCCGGAGTGGAGCCCCTAAGGCAGATGGCAGGTGCTCTGCACTTCCTTCCAGCAGCTTCTGCAGTGGAACTAGTCCCAAGTGCTATTCGTTCTTCCTTTCCCTTGGACCCAGCCAGTTACACCGAGAGTATGGGTAGCCCAGCATCTCCTTATCTTCCCGCCCAGGCCTTAGCGCAAACTGGAGAGGGCACTCCAGCGGTGTTGCAAGATCCACCACGGCAAAACCAAGGGTCACTCCCGCATCAACACCTGTGGGTCACCCCCACATCAACACCTGTGGCACTTCCGAACCCGCTTCGCTGACAGCCTCCAGGAGAAACTTGCTGCGCAACCAACAACCAGAAACCCGGATGCCAAATGGTCTCACCTCCATGATGCCATCTACGACTCAGCCATGGCTGCATTCAGCAAGAAGAAACGCAAGAATGCTGACTGGCTCAAGGCTTGCTGGGAAAGAATGCAGCCAGTCACAGAGGCCAAGGGGAAAGCAATGCTTGCTCACAAGCAGAACCCTTCCCCAAACACACGCGACGGCCTTTGAGCAGCTAGGAGCAAGGTCTGGCAGACCGCCTGCTGCTGTGCCAACGAGTAATGGCAGAACCTATGCGCCAAAATCCAGCTAGCAGCGGACTGTGGCCACGCAAAGGGGATGTATGAGGGCATCAAAACTGCTACCAGTCCTACAAGCGTCAAAACAGCCCCGCTCAAATCAAAGACTGGCGAGGTCATCACTGATTAGAGAATGCAGCTGCAGCGTTGGGTGGAGCAGTATCTCGAGCCCTACTCAACCCAGAACATCGTCACAGACACTGCCCTCAATGCCCTGCCTGGGTTGCCAGTCATAGAGGAGCTTGACAACACGCCGACACTGGAAGAGCTCAGCATAGCCATTGACGGTCACGCCTGTGGCAAGGCACCAGGGAAGGACGGTATCCTGCCGGAAGTTTTGAAGCATGGGAAGTAAACCATCCTGCAACCGCTTCATGAGCTCCTCTGCCTGTGCTGGGAGCAAGGTCACATCCCCCAAGACATGAGAGATGCCAACATAGTTACGCTGTACAAGAATAAGGGTGACAGTAGTAATTGCAACAACTATCGCGGCATTTCTCTTCTGAGCATCGTTGGCAAAGTCTTTGCTCTGGTCACCTTGACCCGCCTGCAGAGCCTTGCTTCGCAAGTCTACCACGAGTCACAGTGTGGCTTCAGAGCCGGGAGGTCCACAGCCGACAAGATCTTCTCCCTCTGTCAGCTGCAGGAGAAGTGTCTAGAGCAGCAGAAGCCATTGTTCCTTGCCTTCGTGGACCTCACCAAGCTTCCGACTTGGTGAGCAGAAGCGGGCTCTTCCAGATCCTCTAGAAGATTGGCTGCCCTCCAAAGCTCCAGGCGATCATCACCTCCTTTCACCAGGACATGCAGAGTACGGTTTGCTTCGATGGGGCCACCTCCAATGCCTCCCCAGTGAGCAGTGGAGTAAAGCAGGGCTGTGTCCTTACTCCAACTCTGCTTGGGATTTTCTTCTCGATGCTGCTCCAGTATGTCTTTGGAGACTGTACGGAAGGTGTCTACATCCAGACGAGGTCAGACAGGAAACTCTTCAACATCCCCAGACTCATACGGGAGCTGCTGTTTGCAGACGACACTGCTTTAACATCCCACAGCGAGGACGGTAGACAAGCTGTCCCACGCCTGCAAGGAGTTGGGCTAACGATTAGCCTCAGGAAGACCAACATCCTGGCGCAAGGTGCTGAGTTCCCCCAGTCATCACCATCGACAACATGCAGCTGGACGTTGTGGACACCATCACCTACTTGGGCTCCACCGTCTCAAGCTCGACCTTCATCACAGTGAATGACCGTTACACCCTCAAGCGTTCTTACAGTGTACGTGATATTAATAGAAAAGTGAGGTAACAAATCATGCACGCGCGAAATAACAAAAACATCTGTGTTCATACACGATAAAATAAGCTCCAAAAAATGGCTACTGAACTCGATCCTTGCAACTGTTCTGCCTATAGAAAAAGTCATTCTCGTTAAGACCCCATGGTCGGATGGTTTGAAGTCTATAAGCCCACTGACCTTCCTTTCCCAAAAGATCCCTAGCATTAGTCACTTTGTCTGTTAACTGAATAGACATATCATCCAGCCCGCAATGTCCCTGTGAGCAGAAATGCCTGTAGAGTATTAAAGTCATCTACGTCCCTGCCCTCCGGTACAAGACGTAAGTGTCTTCTCATCCTACTCTTGTGGTTATTAAAAAATTAAAAAATTTGGTTGTTGTCGACCCTACACATTGTTTTATACCTTGACCGAGAGAGTTTTTAAACAATTTGTTCGATGCTTGTGAAAAAAATATTGTATATAAAGTCCCACAAGCATAAAATGTTGTGTAGATGTTTTCTCCAGGCAATAAATAACATCAAGACGCTCCACGAAGCATACACTGGGTTGTCTGTGGTATGTGTTGCACAAAAACAGAAGGCACTGAATTGAGTGGTATATCGAAGCGCAGCGTTCCTGCTAATTTTTTCAAGTGGGGGGTCATTAAGACCATTTGAGGGGTCACCCAGATGTCGTGCCAGTAGAGGCCCTTTGGCTTACAAGTTCACACGTTTAATTATTTTGTTATGTCCTGTCCCATTTTGAGGTCTTTTAGTTTTTTAAGCTTTGGTAATAAATTCAGTTTAAAGATAACAAAACACGCTCTTGAGTAAAATTCACTCATTTCTTGCTCCGACCGATATTTTCCTGCACGTCACGCGTGTCTTGCAGTTGTACTAAGCAAACGTTTATTGCACACACTAAGGAAGGACTGATGATGTTGTTTCCGCTTCAAAATTCCTCTTCTTTTCAGACTAATCTGATGCCAGGTCAAAACATTTTTTTGGCTTTACGTTGGCACCAAAAAGTACCGTAAAAGCCGGGTGTTAACAGTAAAAGACAAGCCAAAAGACAGATGAAGAAAAAAAGTAACATAGTTTTTATATAACCCTGAATCGAATTCTCATCAAAAGATTAATGACTTTTATGAATGAAGGGAAAGGTCATGATGTTCTGTCAATAGGAAGAAATTGATCATGTGCTAGGCAACCATAAAGGTGCAAGTGATCACCTTGTGCAACTGAATGAACTACGGGAAAGAATGTTAATCGTTCGTCGTTTTCGGAGTAAAACAACATACTTTTTAACCAAGAAACTTCCTTCTTATTAAACCGAATATTTACATTTCATCTGTCGGGTCAGGAAGCCTTCTTTGTCAGGTTCCTGAGAAACGCATCTATTTTGACTTCAGGGTGAACTATTTACATAATAGCAGGGTTGTGCGGCCATGTAATTGTAAATCTAAACATCTATGAGCATAGGTACCCCAAGCTCACAGAGAATCGTTGTTGCGTTACATAAATTTTATAAGGGTTTGTATGGGGAATTTTAATAGTGATTGTTACTTAAGGCATAAAAATTGAAATAAAAATACATCAGAACTTCTTATCTTGCCTCCTTGTCTTATTTATGGTATGGTCTTAGCATTTCTGGCCATTTCAGTGCGCTTCTAGGGAGTTTTAGTTCTACCGTTGCTCTCTCGTATTATAGAGAGAAAACAGCAAACCCACAACCCAATGGAATAGTGCTGAAATGGCCAAAGTATGCCACAAAAACACTGATGAGGTATTGAGAAGACAAGGTAAGGCATTTTTGTTCAATTCATGTTCTTTGTTTTCGACTCCTAAACACGTTTGCAAATTCCCATGCAAACGCTTATAATTTTAGCTGATTGTGATGCTCAAATTACATCATTAGCTTGGGGTACCTGTACTATGAGATACAAAAACAGACTTGCGAATTATCGCAAATCACAATGCTGACAAGCACAAAAGCAAAAGAAATGGTTCATACATTTGTAGATATGAAGTTTTTTTTTAATACTATCTGAATGTTTTTGGGTTAGAGTAAAGTGATAAATTGTTGAAAAATCTTTGTGATAAAGGAGCTATGTCACGCAAATGATGCAATTTCATGACACTCAAAATTTGTAAAAAGCAAGACGTTCATGTAACCCTTTGACGTCCAAACCGGCCTAAACCAGACACACTTAGTATTTTACTCTAACGCCAGACGATTTTACTCGTCAATGGGGAACCCCTGGGAGTCGATGGGGTAAACAATCTTCACACTAGTAAGTCGTAGATAGATAGATAGATAGTATCTTCAAACTTACACTATAATGACAAGGTTATTAATCAACTGTCAGAGAGAAAAAACTCCCGTCTTCTCGCGTATCACATTTCAACGCACCTATGCAAATTTGTTAAGCTTGAATGTTACACAACATGGTAAATTCATAAAGGCGACCTTTTCCAGCGAAAAATTCATTGAAACAAAAAACATATTTGCTATAGGCAAAAACCCCTTCCTATTTCATTGCATGCACGAAGACAAGAAACTCAATCATCTCAAATTACCATATGCCACAAAAATTAATAAATTTCAGGATCAAACTCTTTCCTGAAGAACCTTTTCCTTGAATAATGAAGCACAACATAGACGACAAGCCTTGTTTCAAATAATATTTTTTTACCTGAAGACTGTGCAGAGTTGAGTACTAATAAATACAAATAGCCAGACAACAGAGATCACAGATCCACTTAAAGTGTTCAATTCCATATCTGTCTTCGTTGAACCAATAAGTTACCAGTGTGAGAAAATTTTCCACTTGGTTTCAGTGTTGTACATAACACTACACTAGGTACAATATTAGAAATACATCTCACATTGATTTTAGGAATTATGATGACATCATTATAAAACAGGCAGATAAAGGCTCAGCGGTGGTAATTTTGGATAGGGACAAGTATGTAACTGAGGCTATGAGGCAGTTGAATGACAGCGAGGTCTATGTTCTCCTAAAGGAGGACCTGACTGTAGATAAATTATGATCAAAATGGTTAATGTCACTGTTCCTTGGTATCAACATAGGTAGTTAGCTTTTAACGCATAACGTAAGGCGCAATAGAACGAGACAACAGACGTATTGGCGTTTTTTGAGGGGAACACTGCCTTGCGACTGGTTAGCCCGTGCGACTTCTGGATTGCGTGACATAGAACAACCTCACTTATCTCCCCAGCACTACGAGCTGATTGGTAAACAGCACGTGCTGGATCGGACAAGAGTATTGGTTAGCGAGCAATGTACAAAGGCAAACGAGCCAACAAGCTTGGGGGAAGTCGCTGCGCAGATTTAACTGCACCTCGCAGGAGTGACCCAATTTTTAATGAAGGCAAGGCGATAAACCCAACCCATCTCCAAAGGGAGGGAGGGAGGGGAAAAAACTTAAACAAATGCCAACAGCTAGTTGGTTTACTATACATGTAGAAGACAAACTGCCAAGTGAACCTTGGACGGCTAACTGAGGCTTTTATAGCTAGACTCTGTCTATTAAAGTAGCCAGTTGTACAGCTTCTACTATGAGCAGGTAGGTATTACACGTGCTCTTTAACAGTTATGAATGAGGCCTTAACAGATTTGGCCAATGCAGGTGTACACGTTATAAACTAAGATCTAGGAAAAAAGTCTCTCTGTCCTCATTTTATTTACAACAAGACCATTGATTTTATGACCTTGAACAACCGACTACAAAGAACACGAAGATAACTAACTCGACATGAATAGCCCCTTTTAGTATGGTCATGTTCCATTAACCGTATTTTACTGATGGGGCAGTAAAATCTCATTTAATGGGAGAGTTGAAAAGTTACAAAACAATGGGCAAATTAGTTACTTAACTGTTAAATATTTAATGGCAAACAACAATGCGAAGGCTGGGCGCTTTTATCTCTTACCGAAAATACATAAGAAAAATTGCCCTGGGCGGCCTGTGAAATCTGGTTGCAATACTCCCACCGAAAAGATCTAGGATGACATGATGTGTGATAAAGGTACTGATGCTTGTCAGTAGGTTTGGTATACAAATCAGTTTTAATTACGCCACTCTTGTTGAAAACCTGGAATATCTAGATAGTTAACGCTGTCACTTGACCAATCCCAAGTGAACTTAATGGTGTCATGAAATTGATTGATATTCTCAAGGAATTCCAAAGTCCCCCCCGCCCCTTCTGTTCATACCATGAAGGTATCATTGATATATCTTAACCAAATAAAGGGTTTAACAGGTGCCCAAGCTAATAACTTACATGTACAGTCTTTCAAGATCATGCATAACAATAAGAACTCTGGTTGTGGATGTCATTGGTCAACTTATTCACAATGTTATTGGTTGACTGTCAGTAGTACACATGTATCTACTGATGTTACACAAATCACTTGACTCTGAAGATGGCTTCTGCTCAGGTTGTCGAAACGTCCATCAATGTCATCTAAAACAGTCCTTCTCAGGACTACACTCACCTGGACGATCGTACTTTACTTAATTATATGACTCCTGGGTTCAAACCATTTACGATTTTAATACAGCTCTTGTTCAAAAAGATATTAGTTTCCCAGATTTTTCACACAACTGCACTGCCTTGAGCTGGAGCACTTTTTTGGATAACAAGGCTGAAGAAAATGTAAATTTCAATGAGCAAGCAAAAGATGCTTTAACCCATTGACTCCCAGGAGCAAGACTCAACAGATTTTACTCTGTCTTAAACGGCAGACAATTCTACTCGTCCTGGGTTGCCTGCGGAGCGAATGGGTTAAAGTCAGTATGGATCAACTATCTGACAAATGATATTTTATCTCCTAAAATTTAACAAAACCCAAGCATTTTATTCCATTTTATTATTTCACTATGATATATTTTTCCACAGAATACCTAAAAATTAATATGAGACAGTAATATACTGTAGTGTCCTGGTTTGGCCAGTTTAGAACAGAGCAAATACAGACAGAACAGGAGTTTTTCAATAAAAGAAATTGTTTCCAACACAATGCAAAACCCGAGAATTAGCTTGTTATTGGTTGTCATTTCAGTCAAATAAAGGACATTTCAATGGTTTCGTCTGTGTTGTTTTCATCATTTGCATTTATTATGCAAGAATGGCAAATCAACATTGCTGTTTTTCACTTAACATTTGTGCAAGATATTGTGTAGACTTTGTCCTATGTTGATCAAAGAATATACTGTAAATAACAAACTCTATCTGAGTATACGTAAACGCAGTTGTGTAATGATAAAACTGATATCAAATGAAACACAATTCCTGCAGATATTTTCAAATCCTTCGAGAGAGTGAATTACACAGTGCCTGCTCTGATGAGGAATTCAAAACCTTTACAGATGCTTCTCCTTACAACGCTGAAACATATAAAATTATATTGTTTCCAAGGCCAAAGTATACACAATATTATTGTAAAGTTTTGTTTTTGGTAATTACACCACAGAAGCTCTACATAAAAAATCCTTCATGCTCGGACCTGCTTAAAACAGCTGTAACAACTCAGTACTGGTCTTTTGTTAGACTAAATGATTGTCAGGATCCAGAAAGTGTGAAAACTTTTCATTCATTGGCATTCTTTCAGCTGTGTAGAATACATTGTAGATGTCATTTTCTTGGCATCAAACAAAAGAATAATAAATTCTTATGGTCTTACAACTAGGCCATTCAGGGAACAACAATGACAAATGCATAAACCTTCAACTCCAAGGTACACATAACTTCAAGTTCAATATTAACAGGTCCATCAAATGTCAACAAAGCTGCAAACCAAGTGACAAGAGATCTTCTGGTGGGGATTTGAAAGTGACAAATGTTAAATTTCAGAACATTATTTTGAACAGACTTACCTGCTTAATCTATCCACATTTGATGACAATAAACAAGAAAAACAGTAATATTTTTATCGTGTATTGTTTGTGCATTTTAAAACAGTTTTGATCACTAACAATCGGCACCCAAACATTTGGAGATGTTCCCCCATTCGGAAATTAAAATGAGATATTTTCGACGGTACCCCAAGGCCACTGGAAATGTCTGGAACATTAATTCTTTAATTACATTTAAAGCATACACCTCGACAACGTCAGGTCTTGAAAACACTTTACATAATGTCGAAAATTTTGGGAAAAAAGAAGTACAGAAAATTGTCTTAATGTTTTTTTCCTATGAATATTTCATCACAGACTGTAAATCCTGTAAAATTATAAGTTTAAGGTTAACAGCAAATATTTTGGAAAAAATAGACTTTTCAACCTAAAACGTTATTAATTTCTGTTCATTAAAGAACAATTAAAAATTAAAATTTCATGGTCATGCACGATTCGCGCAAACCCGGCCCGATCTATTGAAACGTCACCTTGAGGAAACGTGTTTCTTTAGCTTGTTGGCGATTTCAAGCTACCAAGCACCCGAGATTAGTTATAGATCAAGTTTCAAATAAAGAGAATGACGGATTTTTTTTTTTCCTTTGAGCGAAGATGTTCTGTCCTTTGATAGTCTTCGACCGTGACTGTATATATACGTAGTGTCTCAAATAATATTGAAAGAATTCAACAAAAAACTTGTCCCCTAACGACCGAATCAAATAAGCGTCTTCTAACATGTAAATCAACAAACCTGACAGCTGGGGAGTAATATTGAAAACCTTTTTTCTTCTTAGCTGTAAAAGGCCTTGGAAAGAGAAGGTTGTAGGCAAAATCACTCATCATTTTCCACAAAGCCTGCAGAATGCGAACATGGCGGCCATTTTGACTACCTCAGAAACGTGACGTCATGCAACTTTACACCTGATTGGTCCATCCTGGACTTTGCCGCGAAATCCAAATTAACGCGGCAAAGCAGTTTTTTGAATTTGTTTATATTTCAAAAAACGATTCGCTTGAGAGATATTTATATCATTTCGTCATTTCACAAAGAAACAGGCTGTCTTTAACAATATTTTTAATATCTTAAATCCAACTCTTTTCTTTATTTTAAACATTATCGCGTTTTTCCCGGTATGTTTTATACAGATGTGACGAACCTAAAGTTTCGTTCCCCATACTTTCATTGGCAAATCTTAATGTATGCAAAAATACACAAGTCCTCATTCCTACACGACGGATAGTTTTTGAGATATATATTTTTGTGCCTATACAGGGCAATAAATAAGATTCTATGCTAGTATGAGGTCCACGTATGAACAAACTTGAATTACAAACTTCAAACTTTTAAAAGATTATTAACGCCAAACTATCAGTATTTGTTTTAGAAAAGATCGTCCCCTTCAATAGAGTTTATGTCTAAATCCGAATCATAGCCCAGGCGAAAATTTCCTTCGTCTTTAACTTTTGGGCTTAAATTGTCGAATGCGCTGTTTTTCAAGTCACACTTCGCGCTGCTGTTTCTAATGTTTTTGACAGTTTCTGTTCCTGAATCCATCTGCTTTGTCGGAGAAGAGTTTGGCGTGATCATTATGCTGCTCCCTTGAGCGTCCATTGGCGAAGAAGCGATTGGCTTCAGAGTAAATTTCTCAGGCTCAGTGAAGTAACTTGTCAATCCCTTTGTAGCTCTTTTATTCTTCAACAGAAAAACAATAAATGTATTTGCATTGAAAATCATGTAGGAGACATCATATTCTGGTCATGCACAATTCACGCTCAATAATTACCATATACTTTGGAATCCTTAAGCCCTTTTTTCTGTCTCTGCAACGGTAGTAAGAAGTCTGCAGAAACAATGGAAGGGAAGCACGTTCGACTATTAGAAATACAAATTGTCAATTAATCTTTTTTATGGCGTAAAAAACACAAGCGATGAAGAACTTGTATCCTGTAAAATATTCATAGAATAAATTATTCAGTACTGCTCAGTGATTATTTAACTTTTTATTAGAAAGAACGAAAAAAAAAACGCTTTTTTCCTTCATTTTAATTTCGCTAGAAATCAAATAAAAATCATAACCTCTTCCATTTTGGCCAAATCCAGCGCTGGTCTTCTGGCATCCAACTCCTCATCGAGGCGTCTTTTGATACCGCTCCTCTTTCGATCAAAGCAAGGCTGTGAACGGCTTCTATGCAAGGCTAACGCATTAGGTTTCCAGTTAAAGTTTAAATCTCTAGCCTTGTCTGCCAAATGTCCGAAATCCTTGTTTTCGCTATTCTCGATGAAGAGTTTTTCATCGAACGCTGCATATGCTGAAGCAGGTCGCGGAGTGGGTGAAGCAGGAGGTGTCGATATCGAGTTAATCTCGTTGTTTATTCCTAATACAGGTTCCATCAATTTCTTGTCACCGAAAGAGGCAGATTGAGGTTTCCTCGTGTAGTTTTCAACTGGATGCCACACTGAAGAAGCGCGTGGAACCCACAATAGCTGTGCTTCGACGCTTTCGTTATCAGGCAACGAGAGAGTAGAACATAATTTCTTGTTTGCGGGTGGCGCAGGGGTGCTGTGCATTGCTAATGATTCTGCCCCGCAACAGTTTTTGCAGTATGTTCGTCTCAGTCTGTGTGATGGATAGCTTTGTGTGCGCGAATGCCCAAATATTTGCCGCACATCTCTTCGAAGTCGGTGAGCCAAGGGGCATTCTGAAAGCGAAGTGAAATATTGCTTTGTGAACCATGTGTTTTCAAAAACAATGAGTTGATGATTGCATCAAGCGTTAGAACACGATATTTTACCGAAATAACAACCCCATACCAAATTATGAGGAAAAGCAAAAAAAAAATCAGTGTACCTGAAATATGTGAAGCTTCGCCAGAGTTCAGCCGAAGTTGGACTGCATTTTTCTGGAAGCAAAGAATAATAGAGTAAACACAGAAGTCAATTGAAATTCACGTTTCCTCGCGCGATCGAATAAAAAACTAAATTGATGCGAATCTTAGAAAAGACTTACTTCTGTTTCATCGCCAGGAAGATCTTCCAAAGACTGGTATTTTAACTTGTCTGTTATCACCGTCACCATATCTCATAGGATACCACATGAAGACCACGATCTCGACTCTTCTTTGTAGTCAATGACAGAATATAAATCTCTCCGCAGTGACCTCGGCAGAATGTCTCAGCAGCACTTGTCGACTGCCCTGAGAAAGAATTGAACCGGATATCAGCCGTCAAAAAAAGAGAAATTTGTCAAATTCGGAACAATAGTAAACCAAACGATCGCGAACAGATCGCTTGCGATCGCAGGTTAATGTATTAACTAACCTGTTTCCACATCCTGACATTCTACGTTTAGGCTAGAGCTTATGTTATATGTAGTCCCAGTGAAATTTCACTGAATCGGCTCATCTAATGATCGCTGCACATACTGAAACGAACAAATTCATCGTATTATTCATGTTTCCCTTGAGCATCCGTCACATTCAATATATTTACTCTTGTATCGAGACAAAATCCTCGAGCTAGAGCAAAATTTCCTTGCGTAAATTTACGACGAAAGGAACTACCGAGCGCAAACCTTTTACGTTTCGTGTGAGGAAAGTTTCTCTTAACGCTTACGTTTCAGCGATGTCTTGAGATGAATGTTTACTTCAAAACTCGATTTGAGGGCACACACAAAAACCGAAGAAGTTATCCTTTGCTGTTTATAGGGAGACTTTGTAGTCTATATATGCCGAATAGGCAAATCTGGAGAAATATCATATACCAAAGAACAATCTTCTTAACCAATCACAACACGACTACGGGTTCATTGCGGCTTTTGATTGGTGCAAATTTCTGGTTGACGTTCTCTTCTGTTCATCAATGAATTTTAAAGACAAAAAAATATTGTATTACCCGATGAGATGGTCCAACCACACAAAGTAATGGTTATCAGAAATTTCTCAAATCATTTCTCAGTCATGTTAATTTTAAATGGACCTTCACTTTTGAAAATACAAGTGTCTAACTTTTCTATTATTTTGAAAATCTGAGTATGAAAGAAAATTGTGAATTTTTGGCTGTTTCTTGCTTCCTGTAGGAAAACTAAAAACAATTTTCAGAAATAATATTTTTACATTGACCGATCAGAATTTTCTCTTCAAAATGGAAACGTTTCATGAGCTAACCAAACACTGAATATATTTTACAATTAACATCTATACAAAGAGTATTCTTATTGTCAGGACGAATATGTGGCTGATTTCCTTTCGGTGGTGTGGAATAGAAAAAACAAATTGAGGTTGTCGTAAAAGATATGAATTATACATGTTCTATCTTTGCACACAATTCAGAAGCGATATTCAATTATTCAAATTAGTGCAGACCCAATTTTCCTTGGTTCTGTGGGAGGTTTTTTGATAACGTGGTTCCCTATTGCCATTTTCAAACAATGCTAAAAGCCAAAGGTACATTGGTCTGCAATAAAGAAAAGAGAAAATTTTTTTAGCAATGTTTTCGTGTGCCTTTTTCAGCTCAAAATGCTGTCGATATGTTTGATTTAAGCTTGCAGCGTGACGCAACATCTTTTGTCTTAATTCCGGAAAATAAAATCCCTTGATTACTTAAATAAATCTCGCTATCGAACTGTGAAGAAGGGAAATGATTTGAAGAAGCTCCACGGCATATTCCAAGCATAGGTCGCCGCGAAAGACATCAGTGGTCAGAACAACTTGACAAAAAGCCCGGTTCACCTTGACCAGGATAGCAATTTTTCGATGCAGTTTGCCGCAGCAAAATGTCAACAACAGTCATACGATGAAAGATCAAGTTCAAAGCCTTCGTGACACTTGAAACGAAAAACGCATTAGGGAAAGTTAATTTATTCATATGACCAGGTTTTTGTCCCCAAGCAATTTGCAGCAAGTTTGAATTGCTAAGCATTTAGATAAATAAGACAGTAAATTTAGCATATCGATGTCTGTTTGCTGGAAGTTTCCAGTCAGCAGCATCATTATTCTGCGGGAAATAACATATCTCAAGCTATGTTCAAAGTGGATTACGGCTTTTCGAGATGCTTATGTACTTTCTGTTCCCTTCCGCCATAAAGAATCAGTTTTCCGTCGTTAAAAATATTTACGGGGAAACGTAAAACACAATAGAGTAGAAAGTTTAAATACTGCTTGCTAAGTCTTTTCCTTTTTAACGACTTTAACTTGTTCAAAGAATAATTTTTAGCCAAAACCATTAGATTTGCGACGAGAGAAGATTTGCTTACATCAGAGTAAGTGTTCTTCTCAATTACATCGATCAATTACGTTTAGCTGCAACCCAAGTAACTCGCATTGCAAGAGATAGATTACTTAACGTATACAATTTGCAACATAGAGAGCGCCGATCATTTATGTTCACAAGTCAGTTTGAATTTTCCAGTTCCCTCATAACATGCCCCCTACATCCTAAGCCGGAATGAATTGGTTTAAATTTCATTTTCCTTACTTAATGCTAACCTTAAAAGCTCTATTTGGCAATTTTGTAAGCGGTACAAAGGCCGTTTAATACTTTTGTGAAAATCTTAGTTTGTGCATCAATTTAATTCTTGATCGAACAGTTGCCTTTCAGCTATTAATTAGCATGAACATGTATGGATCACAAGAAGACCAATGTTGCTTTTAAGATGAGAGGTTCTTCTCATGATCCAAACTGAAACTGAGTTAAAACACTTGAAATTAGCATGTAAAAGCAACTGACGAGTGCCTTTTGAACAGACGGAACGTTGAATAAAGAAGTCGCAACAGACAGACTGAAATTACGGATCAACGATATAATAACTTTGCTAAGATCACAAGCCGAGACATTTGCCCCTTAGGGTACAAACATAGAGGCAAATATCTTACAGTTCTATGCCAATATTCTCTCTGTCATCGAAATCCAGAGCCACGACGGAAGCGCTCTGAAGTCATAGAAGAGCTTTTCTGGAAGATTACATTTTCGGTGATTTCTCTGTTTAAGTTGTCATTAAGAAAAAAAACTGAATGTTTAGCATTAAACTAACAATGACCAACTAATCATATACGGAATTGCACGAAGATGGGTGTTATCTTTCCTTCGTAATAATTCGAGACTGACTTTTTCACGTTTTGTTTCCTCTCATCATGGGTCTGTTTCCTTGGAACAGACGCTCTTGATCAAGTGTTTTCATGGGCCAGATATTGACATTATCAAAGATTATACTCTGAGAATTAATTACAGTTATTGGTTTTGTGTATACATGAGACAATTTTGGACATCCTATGGGAACTTGTTAAGCTTGTTTGCTTGCCATCTTAAAAAAAAATCACCTTTCACTTTGGAATCATATAAACCTAGCGTGAATGATCGTCTCACTAACTTGATGGGATCTTCGCAGGAGTATGTTACATTTAATTCCAAAATTATAAATCTACATCCGACAAACACTACTGACAAGGGTCGTTTCATTTTCAGTTTTTAGCTGAATATGACAATTTTTTTGGCAATAATGCCTGCTTGGACTTTTCGGAGCCTTCACTTTCCATGCAGATAAGACGGGATCAATAAAGGCCGGATAGCCAAAGCTCAAGCTATTTGCAAAATGGGGGCCCATCTGAAGTCGTGTGCCTCTTAGAATTGAATGTGAAAGAAACTGTAAAAGAAAGTTTTTAATGTTTTGTTCATGCTGTGGCACTGTTGTTTTATGCAATATCACGCCAAGTCGTTTATTGGCCTGCCAAAAGGAAATATGAAGTCCGCATTTGTATCTCATGTATTTATTTCATTCCAGGTAATTTTAAACTTTTTCAGAAAATGTTATGGTAAGTTTTAAAAATAAGCGTGTTCCCAAAAACAGGTCGCCTGAACAAAAGCTAGACAACTAGAAAACTGTATTTAGTCATGAAACAAATTTGCTATATCAAAAAATAAATTACAACCATGTGTCACTTGCAAACGTGTGGTTTCACATTCCAAATTAAAATAGAAACTAAGAAGAGCGAGGCAAGTTTTAAGTTATTGGGCTAAATGTGCTAACAAACACAGCAATTGTTTCATACTTTACTAATATTGAATTCAGTTAATGGAAATAATATTCACCTCCTCCTGTTAAAATTATATAGCTATGGAAGCATTGTAAAAAGAATTTGCAAATTGTCGTATTCACCATGGAGGGAAATAAAGAGTGCCTTTGGAGCGTTAATCCACTCACCAGCATCAGTCCGTCGAACGATCCT
Organism: Montipora capitata; assembly: GCA_949126865.1. Lineage (NCBI taxonomy): Eukaryota > Metazoa > Cnidaria > Anthozoa > Scleractinia > Acroporidae > Montipora > Montipora capitata. Next base: position 66,263,504 of record OX421445.1, read on the forward strand.
TAATAGGAATGTAAGTCGACTGCCTGATTGAGGAAATAAGTAATTTATATGCTTTCCTCACCTCATGAAACTGCGGAAGGGCCTCCGGCACTGACTGGCAAATCAGTATGGGAAATATGGAGTACAAACCTTATTGGAAATGATCGCTTTCACCATCTGACTCTCGATTCGACAATTCTGTTTCGAGTGCAAAGTTCAGCGGAGATCCCAGCAACACACAAGGACTTTGGGAGTGCAAACAATAAATAACAGGTTTTAGGGGGATAGTTTTCTTTTTTGGCTTTTTTACCATATATAGTCATTTCAACCGCACACTTTGGAGTCGAGTGGCCCTCAAATTGTTCTGAAGTTCACTTCGTCAACTTGTTAGTGCGGATAGAAACCGCTCAAGATAAGACTGATGGATAATTTAGATTCGATATTGAGTAAAAAATGTTCTAAATTAATGCTTATTTGTATGAATACGACCAAGAGAAAAAAGTGCCAGCTGAAATTCATCATGATTTGCATATCGGAAAACAAAAAAACAGGTTATTAAAAAGAAACCAGGAAAAATATTCAATCAAGTAAACTGAAACAATCAAAATAGACAAAAGGCTACAAGTCTTTAAAGATGTTCTATTTTGTTTCTGTCAGTCTAAAGTTCTCTCGATTTCTACTCTGCGTCAAGATCAATTCTATCGCACTTTGCATACCATCGAGACTTGAGTGTGTACTTAGCGGCTATAATTGGGTAAACAGCATTTCTGGCCGCATATCAAAGATACTATCTTCTTAGCCATTTGGCTTTATACCTGTTTCACAACAGAAAAACGTGTTGTTTTCGTTCTTAAAAGTCACGAAATTTTAAAACGGCCAACGAACGATTGTTTTTAGTCAGGGTTAGAGCGAGTCCTCTTTTCAACGTAAGTCGCAAGAACGTTTACGTTTCTAAGTCAACTTTTGAAAAAATATCGGCTTAAGCGGCCTTTTTTCTGTTTTTCCCTGATATAAGGCCCGTAAGACCATGCAAAGCTGTCAGTGCATGTCTAAGACAAAGACTGCGCACCAGTGATCAGTGCTACCTAGATAGTGATGCCCCATATCAAAAATGTGCCATACGCGAACGTTCCAACTCTTTTTTTTTTTTTTTGTGAATGAAAGTTTTTATTGCGACACGAAAAACGCTACTTACAAAACAAAGCTAACACTACTTACAACACTAAGTACAATACCATTTACAAAACATTACTTACACTACTTACTACACAATACTTCCTAGACTTCAATTCTTACACTACTTTTAACAGTTTGTTTTTCTTTTATTTAGTTACCCACACCTATGTCCTTAGAAAAATGCAATTCAACACGGGTTTCCACTTAGCCTCTAGCATCTTCAAACTCTGTGAATCGCTGTGAGCTTTTGGCTTCAAATTCTTTATTATATCTCTCACTTAGTACGCGCGCTGTGCTCATTCAATTTTGCGAACCGTATTCTACAGTACGGCCCGCTGTCGGCCGCTAGTTTTCTTTCCCAGGCGCCGGATTAACCTCAGAAAAGCTCCTCAGAGATATATATGTATATCTTACTAGCCTCGTTTTCGCGGGTTCCTACTGTAATTTATCCTCGTTTTCTTCCTTCGCACTTGGGCCATGAATCAACAGGAAAAAAAGCTCGAACTCGGTTAGCAAGAGGTATGTAACCACTCAGCTATTCATGCGGTATTTTGGCCTTTTCATTTAATGCTTCTAAATTACACCACTTCTCGTGTAATTAATTAACTAACTGTTTTACGATAAGTGTTCTCGTTACTCAATTTTGAAGATTCGGCAAGATATTCTGACTTTGTATCACACATTATGTAGACCTTCTTGCATGCATGTATATAATATCCACACGCACGAGACTGATAAGACATCATAGATTTCTAGTTTCCTTTTAATTTTTGTATATGAATAGAATGAGCTAAGACCAAACGAATATATTGTTCAAAGTCTGAGTATTTACGGCATCATAGAAAGAGGTCAAGGTCGCGGTGACTGATATATGACGAATACTATCTCAGTGCGCTTCAAAAATATCCAATCAAATCTCAAAATCGAATAAAGGAAATTCCCAGCTTTCTTTTATCTGGTTTCTTGAGGAACAACTGAACAACTCCATAAAAGACAAGCGTTAAAAAACGACACTTCGTCCGTAAAATTTGAATGGTTCTGAGGAACGAAACGATCACTATCCATGGTATTATGTGAATAGGTGTTTCCGAGTGTGTCCAGAATCACGTCGCGATATTACATACAATTTCTCATCAATTACACCAGAGGAAAGGAAATCAATACTTTCGTCAAGAAGATAGATAAAGTAAGTCACGTCCTTCAATAATAAAATTTACAAACCAAATTGACAAAAGTCAAGTGGAAAAAGGAGATAAAAGACTGTTCAGTTTTAGTGGTGTATAGATAGAGAAGGAATTTTTCTTTCCAATCGATCAGACAACCCGCACGTTCTAAAGAAGTGAGTTCAGTTTGTGCTATTTGTCTACTTCGCAAGAGAGTCTTTGAGATCGTTAGAAAAAAAAAAAATCTTGTAGGTCGGCTTTGCAATGAATATTATTAACTGGTACTGATTCTTGTTGCACCAAGAATACTAACCGAAGAGTGCAGTGTGGTGTAAGTTTACCACTAATACAGGTGCAAATATCCGACAATTGTTCGTGACCTATTTGAGTGTTATTTATCCCCCACTAATATCAAATCCTTCATCATCCATCATGATCCATTGGCGACGCTTTGTCGGAAACAAACAATAGGCTTAAGGCCATGAGCCTTCAATAGTACTAAATAACTGCATAGTTGAAAGAAAGACAGAAAAGTAATATCAACTTCTCTTTCAGATATAAAATTTCTTGATGCTGAAAAAAAGGTCTGTCTGCTCCGTCCCTTTGATGAAACGACAGTTTCATTCAGATCACACTTTCGCTCCATGCAATGCAAATCTGATAATGCGGCAAAGCAAGCGCTCAAGCACACTAGGCGATAAGTCGCTGCGACACGTCGCAGGGACAAGTCGCCGCAACAAATCGCCTTGTGTGACACGGTTAATTTCATGAAAATCATTGTCGCTGCGGCAGAATTTTGTCGCCGCGATCAGTCGCACGAATTCAAACCAGTTTGAATTCGTGCGACTTATCGCAGCGACAAAATTAGCGAAAGCAGCGTTGTCGCATCGTGTGTACACTTCCGGCAACAAGTCGCTGCGACAAAATATAAATGAACCAATGAGAAAGCGTCATATGGTCAGCCATATTGAATTAGAAAACTAGTTCACATACCCCCTCATACGAGATCACTGCGTGTGCTCCCAACAGGCGTCTTGTCGCAGCGACTTGTTTTGCAAGTAGTACACATGGAGCAACTTGTCGCAGAGACATGTCGCTGCGACTTGTCACCTAGTGTGTCCCGGCCCTTAGAACGGCCTGTACTAAAACCCGAAACACCGAAACGAAACCACCGAAACCACCGGAATCGCCGAAACCATCGAAACACCGGAACGGAACCAACGGAACCACCGAAACAGCTTAACAATCTGAACAAAACACTTCGAAATGCAAATGTTGAAAAATGTCTTAACATCCTTACGTCATAACCTTATCCCCTCGTACTTTTTGTTTGTTACCTTGGTCTTTGCACTGTTTACGACGTCGTTTTCATGCCACTCGCTTCAAATTTCCAGGAATCTGCAAGACCTGCAAGCCTTCCGTGACCGGATGTGCCATTGTTTGTGGCCGCGGTGTGCTCATGGGAAAACGCTTCACATTGCGTGACGTAGTTTGAGTTGTAAAGGGAGACAAATAAAAGAATCTTTTGATTTCACTCTTTTTACTTTTGGGAAACTGCAAAGATTGTGATAAAAGAACAACTGAAGCAGCAAAATCAGAGGAAACTATTCGAGAAATAATTATTCATGACAATCCGCCCGGAATTCAATAACGGTGGTGCCATTGAGGCTGTCTCGATCGTTTCGTTAAAAGTAAAGGAAAGTAAAGTAAAGTAACCATATTTAACGTCGATAACTCGTAACAGTAATTCAACTGACAAACCTGAGGTCGACGGTGCGCTCATTTTACTCCCCCCTCTGCACCAGGGCTCCTTTTTACAGGTATTTAAAGCTACTTAGGCTACACTGAAAGGAAAGAAGTCGAAACAAGGATGGGAGATCCGGGGATCGAACTCAGGACCTCATTGCACGAAGGCCGCACACTAACCCACTGTGCCATCCTTGCTCCGTTCAAGTTTTTATAGCTTTTTCAATTCGGTGGTTCCGGTGGTCTCGTTTCGGTGTTTCGGTGGTTTCGCAGGTTTCGTTCCGGTGTTTCGATGGTTTCGGCGGTTCCGGTGGTTTCGGTGGTTTCGTTCCGATGGTTTCGTTTCGGTGTTTCGGGTTTTAGTACATGCCTTTAGAACCGGTGTAAAAGTTTGATAATTTCTTTTTGCATTTTTACGAAGTGAGTCGTAAAATGAGATGAGCAGTTAAGGTGCGCAATATACAAATAAATATTCTGTGACACTGCGTAAAATAAATTTGTTCACCGTACCGGATGATGAAGTGGGGCTCAGGATTGGTTTGACATATTCATTTTTGACTCTTGCAGCTCGTTGAAAGGGAGATGGAAGGTAACTTTAAGATGTTTAACGGGTAGCAATTCTGGTATGTAAGACATCAAGGTAATTGTTGCATTTGCAAAAGCCAGGTGACCTGACTACTCTTAGCCACTTAAAAGAACAACTGAAGCAGCAAAAAAAATATATATATATATATAGGGAAAATGAAAAAATGAGTCGCTGGCGAACTTCTCACAGGTCTAGTATATTTTAATCTCGTGTAAACGTTTCGCCCTTCGGGCTTCTTCAGTACACGCTAAGAACTAAAACCTAAAAATACCTGGTACAACTGAACTTGCGCTATTTATACAAAACCATGAACCAGAAGGTGTAAAATGTTTAAAATTACAAAAAAATTATGAAAAATCACAATAATATGTCAAGTAATATGTGCGATTCCAATCGGAGATAAGCTACAATAATTGACAGATTTCGCGTGTGCCCAAGAAACTTGTTTAATTTTAATTAATTTCTTCCCCGTTAGCTACAGATATCGAGAAAATTCTCCAAAGAGAGATGCAAGTAAGAACACTTTCATTCTTTTTTGTTTCGCTTCCTCAGAAACGAAACGTATCCATTTTGACTTCACGGTGAACTACTTACACAGTGAGGTAGAGTGGCCAATCAAAACAGAGTTTGATATTGAAAATCTAAACATCCATGAGATGTAAAAACAAACTTATGAACATGTGAACCTTAAGTATTGCAAAATCATAATGCTGACAAACAAAAAGCGAAGAAAATGGGTCATAAATATGAAGTTTTGACTATCTGAATGATTTTGGGTTAGATTAAAGCGATATATTGTCTGAAAATTTTAATGCCCTCTCTCTTCGTGTTAATGAGTAATGTAAACAATCTTCGCACTGGTGAGTCGTAGTAATAAATTGGGTTAACCAGGAACCAGATATTTTAATGCTAGTACCGGTAACTGCTTAGGTTCACATGTAACACAAGTAATGAAAGATTCTCGGAAAACGGAATTTAAATCTTATGCAGTGGCATTTGAAGGTAAAATAGATACTTGTAGCCTTTATGCTTTGATGTATTGTGCACATAAACAAGTATCTGTTATTCTCTTTAATGGTAGGAGCCCATGACTTAGACCGATTTATTTTTAGATTGAATTTGCCGCGAATGAGACTCCCTAGGGACTCCGATGATCAATCACAAGAACTAACTTGACGTCATAGCGTCACCGAAAAATGCCGTGACATAGGTTTAGTGTGGGAGTTGCTCGCTCCTAGTGATGGGCTCCTGTTAATGGTTAACGTTCTTTGACAGGCTTCTCACTGTTCCAAGAGAGTTCGCGTCCACATTTCTATCTTTATTTCTAGAGAGTTTCAATAGACGAAGCGAAATATATATGACAGGCCAAGTGACCCACACTACAGTATTTTATCTTTTTTCTGCCCTTACCATTCCGGAAACGAAAAACCATTTCTTTTTTTGAAATAGTGTCTCGTTGACAATTAAGGTAATTCCCCTGAAATTGTTCTACTATCAAACTTTTTTGGATACTTGGCATAATTAACATTCATGATATGAACATTAAAAAAATGCAATAAAAAAATGGGGTCACCGTGCTTGTTTACGCGTCAGCAGGCTCTTAAAATGGGGTATTTTTACTGTTTTCGCGTTAAAAATTCGAATCACCTTCATACAGAATTAAGTCTTGGTTACTTCAAAGACACAAAATTTTATTTTGAAAATAAAGCTTCTTTTATTTACATAAGCAGCATTGCTTCATTTACGCCGTCGTTGATTCCCTGGTTGTGGGAATAGTGCACTTTTTGGGACAGTTCCGTGGTTAGCTTGAAGTCCTCGCCTTGGGTAAAATACACCCAGTACGGAACTGTTTTCCAAAAAAAATTCATGTTCTACTATCAAACTTTTTTTCTTCTTCAAATATGTTCTATATTAGACTGTTCTTAGCAAATACCTGAAAAAAAAAATTGGGGGTCACCGTGCTCGTTTGAGAGAAAAGGAGCATTTATTTCGCTATCGGGTTTAGTTTGAGCGAAATCTCTTACGTTTTGTATGCGCACGTGCTCATGTGCGCGCGCTAATGACGCGAAAATCGTGCGCAGTAGGGATGCGCAATGCAATACTAAGGAATTTCCTTAAACAGCTGCCTGTCGTTTGCTGTATCTGCTTTTACGTGAACGTGAGCGTTAATGGCGAAATTTGGCATCGCGTTTGCGTGAAACGGCAAATGAAAACTACAAGCTGCATGCTTCTTGTCATGAAAGCACGAAAATCCTTTTGTCCTCTGGGGAAGCTTCTTGATATGTGTACCAAACAAGCAAGAAATCAGCCAACCTCGTTCCCAGGGCTTTTCTCCACCGTGAGTAGGAGAAACCCCTGGGAACGAGCTTGAGAAATGAGCAAAAAGAAGCCCACAACGCCAACCCGTTTTTCGCCCTTGATTTTGTGATTATCCTGAATTGTTAATTTTCTTTGAATTCACTTTTATCGTGAATAGGCCTTTTTCGAAATATCAGTATTCAGCTTGATAGTGAGGCAGAGAGGACAAAAACAATAGAAACAAGTTGGAATGAATGTTAAACAAGAGATAATGATCTCTTGATGTGAAAGATATTAGCATATCATCCACTTTCTTTTGTCTTTGTCCTCTAAACCTCTCTTTCAAGCTGAATTTAATACATCGAAAGTGGCCTATTTAGAAGACTGAAAGCTTGATATGGATCATGGCAAATGGTCATATTTGTTCGAAAGACAACCCAAGTGTATGGACATAGGACTCGAACCTGATAATGTTGGTTAACCCGTCACCTAACCACTGGACCACCCCACCGCTAGCTGCTCAGGGACAATATTTTAAACACTATTTGATAATGCTGTATTATCACTCACCAAAAAACAACATTAAACACTATAAATGGTCGGTTTCCAAACTTCACGACAAAGTTAAACATTTTAAAATCAAAGCTTAGGCCTAAATTATTTATCTACCTTAGGCCTAATTACTCTTCAGCAGTGCCTATAGAGTAGAAATTATTTTCAACTAGAAACACACAGTTTCGAGTGAACAATACATGTTTCGGATGACCAACATCCATCGTCATTTGAGAATACAAATGAACCGCTAGTCGGTGTGATATAAAAGATAGCTAAATAGGAAGTATGAATACTAAATAACAACGTGAATGTGGAAAATAAATAAATGAATTTCTTTCATTTTTGGCAAAACGTAAATTTCAGCCGGCTGATGTTCGCCGTTCTCGTTTGGCGTAAACGCGATGTTAAATCGCTCTCAGAACACCCTCGTGATTCGAGGCCTGGCTCTTCGATCTCCTGTTTTCCTCCGGCTCGCTTGAGCTCTTACCTCGTATTTATTTTATTCTGGTTTCTTCGCCGCATGTAGGTTCGCTAATCGAAGCTACTTGTACCTAGATATCCTTTGGGAAGCGTAAAAGGTCCTTGCCTCTTTCGGAACAGAAAAAACTATGTTAAGTTGAACTATAAGTTTTTTCTTCTAGGAAGAAATAAAAATTTACAAGAGTAAGGTCTTAGCCTGTTGTATGTTCTGAAATTAACCGAATTGTACACCTTAGTTCTTAAAAGGCTAAATGTACCGCTTTAACGCAGAGGAATAACAGATATGTGGAGAAAAATCCAATCATCTAATCTACAAAACTAACAAATTTGTTAAAGTGCACCTAACCCCTTTCTATCTTAAATAAATTTTCGTATTACCTTGAATACGTAGTCGAAAAGTTTTTTAATTTGGTTAAATCCTCGATTTTCTGTGAATTTTTTCAAGATTTTCGTTCAATTCCGAGCAAGGAGAGATCTGGGGCGAGCCAGAGCTGTGACGTCAATTCCAGAACGTTTGAAATCTGCATCCCTGGTGTTTCCCTTAGCGTTTGTTATTTCTTTGTGACATATGAATTGTTTTAACAAACTGAAGTTCTCGCAGAACGACAAATGTCAGCATACGAAGAAGAATTAGAGTTTAGTGATGTGAATTCAGTCAATTCTAAATTGACTTCTTAGGGCTTAGGTGCACTTTAAGTGAATCCTCCATCAGGGCTAGTCTAACGCTGATGACTCAAAAAGACATGCAGCTATTGACTGAGACAATATATTCCCGTAGAACGCTTACGAGTTTATTCATATTTTTCAGATGTCGACACCAAATAAGTATACATACCAGGCTCTCCTAAGGAACAAGACGTAAACTTCTTCTTTATCCTTTTCGTAATCTATATTAATGACATTCAAGATTCTTCTGAAAAGCTTAAGTTTTTCCTGTTTGCTGACGACACGAATATCCTATATGCTGACAAAATCTTAGGTCACTGAAATTAATTGTTAACCAGGAATTCTGTAAACTGTATGATTGGCTAACGGCGAATAAATTGACCCTGAATATAAAAAAAACAAACTTCGTCATATTTTCTCCTGCTCAAAGAAAACTCACTTATCAACTTAAAATTATGATATTTGATAACGAGCAAAATAAAAATGTATCTTTAGAATGTAAGGAGTTTGTAAAATATCTAGGGATCCTAATTGATAATAACTTATCTTGGAAATACCATATTGATCATATAGTAATTAAAGGTTTAAATTATATCTAAACTAAGACATTTTGTTCCAAAACACACTCTTTTAAATATCTATCGATTCCTTATTGCACCTTACTTAAGCTATGGTCTGATAGCTTGGGGCCAAGCATGTAAATTATATCTAGATAAGCTTCTCAAGCTGCAAAAATGAGCTCTCCCCGCTTTATTTATTTTTCTGATCACAATCAGCATGCAATTCCCCTATTTTCCGATGCCAGCATCTTACCCCTACACTTTTCTTATTATGAACTTACAGCTAACTTGATGTTTGACATTAGACACAGAAATGCATCTAGAAATATTCGAGACCTGTTTCAAGATATTTCTAATATTCACTCTTATAATACCCGATCCTCTGCTTCGAACAACTTTTACACACAAAGCTCTAGACTCTCTATTCAACTAAACTCGTTTTGTAGAATTGGAACAACAATTTGGAACAAGATGCCTCTTACATTAAGAAATCTTTCGAAATATAACTTTAAAAGAAAAATTAAAAGAGTACTTTTTGATATTCTGACTTCGAAAGACTCTTACCTTGATGTACGAAACATTATTCAAAAGGTAAAGTTTTCTTAAGATTTTATTGTATTTTCTTAGAAGAATAAGTACAGCCTTAATTGTATTAGTCCAGATTTAGATCTATTAAGACTTTTTGTAAAATAAGATATCTCATGGCGCTTTCTCTTAATGTGGTACTAATTAGCTCACAAACTTAATTTTGTAATTTATATTCTTGTACACTTATCTTCTTGATTTTCCTGTAAACTTGTCTGCCTACTCCTTTTAGTCACGACATGACCCACCCAGATTAGCATCTGCTACCTGTGGGCATGTCCAATTTGTTAACAATACCTATTAGAAATAAAAATAAAGAACTGAAACTGAAAAACTGTCTATCAACAGACATGGACATTCTCACGGTACAACTACCAAATGAAATGCATTCCCGAAGAACGCTAAGAAGCTTAGTCATATTTTTCATATGTCGACCCCAAATAAGTATGCTTATTCCGCAAAAGAACAGGGGGTCAATTTCTTCAATCATTTTTCCTGGTTCCAAACTTGTAGCGTCCGAAATTGTGAAATTTTAAAACGACTGAAAGAAGCCTTAAGTGAACTTGCGGGTACGGTGTCCAGCAATATTCCCGACTGGAGACATTGTTTGATCACCTGAAACCGGAAATTGTATTGCCGGAATTGCATAGATTTAGCGAGATCGTAGCCAGTTGCAAAACAAGGTCTGGCCAACTTACAACCCAAGGTATGGTGTATGACCTATTGCGGTACATGGTCACTGATGACAATCAATTATCAAAGACGACATATATGACAGAATAGAAATCATGGGCCATATGTTGGACTTGATAAGTCAGCACTACCGTCAAATGAGGGCACTCGTAAGAAATCCTGCCGAGTACGCTAAAAAATGTGATTAACCTCTAAATCACATGTTCAAACAGGATCCTATCTTAGGATCCTCGAAAAAAAAATGGTGGACAGAGTTCACCATAACATCCATGTCGCATTCTCTTTTTACAAAGGGAAAAAACCCTCGTGTTCTAGAGATCTGCTTGCAGAATTGGGGGACAGGCCAGATGTCGTCAAACCGCTACCGATGGAATCACCCATATCACAGGCAAAGCAAACATACACACATTGAAAGAATAGATCACATGATCAACAAGCGGAGTGCTAGGATGCTTTTTATTAGGAACCTTTAACACCAATCCAAAAGGGCAAAACTCCTGTGTCGGGTGTATCAAAAAGTAAAAACCTAAAAAAAAATCAGTGATACAAGAAACGTCATCTGACTCCTCGTCGAAGCCCCATGGTAAAGCAGTCCCCACTAAAGCAGTCCTGTAAA
>OX421445.1:66287106-66307106 GCA_949126865.1 Montipora capitata
CTGATGACGACTTGTTTGGAGATCCAATGGCCTTTTCAGGTTTTTGTGAAAGCTCTCACATTTTGCACCATGGAACTCAACATCAAGGAAATGAAGATAATTTCCAATGCCCCAATCTGCGATCACTAAGCGACCATGTCAAAAAGGGGAGTGACAATAGTACCCAAGGAAACAAAGTCAAGTCGAAAGCAGAACTCATTGATGAAGTTGAGTCTGTTCCTGTTCATACAAGGTCTACGAAAAAACAACTGTCAATTACATCATTTGCTGAAAAATCAAAGAGAGAAGGAGCAGAGTCTGCCAGGTCATCATCCATGAAACAAACTGATCTTGGAGTTTTCTTTGGGTTGAAACCTTTGGTAAAAGAAACTGAAAGTAAACTGCCCTCCAATCAGAATCGAGCTAGTGCTGCAAGCTCTTCTCAGTCTTCCACTGTGTCTCATAGACATGTAGGTGGCTGGAGAGGAAGATACAAGCCCAGAGGAGGTGGCTTCAAAGATATCGGCTATGGGTCTGAAGGTCAAACTTCAGGGCCAGGTGAGGATGCTCTTCGCACTCCTCGATCACAAAAGAGTTGTCCATTTTATAAGAAGATCCCAGGCACTGGGTTATCTGTGGATGCATTTCGTTATGGTGACATTCCAGGTTGTCATGCTTATTTTCTGAGTCATTTTCATTATGATCATTATGCAGGGCTGAATGGCAAATTCACAAACCCCATATACTGCAGCAAGGTAAGTGATGGATGATAGTTTTGATAATAATATTTATGCTTACACACATACATAACTCACATTACGGGTGACATACATTAAAAACAAATGATTTTATTCAAACCATTATTATTGAAATGCAAAGTAGACATTTTCTTTATGTTATCTTGTTATCCATTTGCAAGGGTCCATTCCTGTAATGCACACTGTTAAGTCTTAAATCCACTTATTTGTTCATACACATACATCCTTGCATGCATACAAACTTTATCTTCAGTAGAATCACTAGAGTTTATTTCAGCATAACTAAAATGTTGTATGAAGAATATCAAACTCCATCATAAATAATGGCATTAAGTTGCAAATTTACGTGATCACAGCCTGTAAATCACAAAGTGGTAGACTGAATGATTAATGGCATGTATTTTCCGTGAAGAAATAAATCTAAATGAATGGCTTTGAGAAAATTAATTGGCATGAAATAAGTCTTCTCATAATTCAATTACGTAGAGTAACAAACATTAATTTTGTTTTTTAACTTTGTCATGAAGGTCACTGCAAACTTGGTAATATCAAGGCTTTATGTGAAAAAGCAGTTTGTTAATCCACTGCCCATGAATTCTCCAACTGTCATCCAAAATGTTGAAGTGACATTACTAGAGGCAAACCAGTAAGTTCATTGCAGTCATTCAGTACCAGAAGAGTGAACAGACGAAATGCGTTTTGCGAAGTCTGATTGGCTAAACTTAGAGATGTTAGGAATGTTGCTACATGTACATGTATCTACAGTGTACATGTTTGTGTACCAAGAGGCCTGAAAAGAGGATGAGGTAAGAGAGTGGAACCGGCATTCATGGGCCTCAAGGGAGATTCCAGTGATTAAAATCTAATTTTAGCTACTCAGCTGTTTTTAGAGAGGCACCTGACTGGCCAGTTATAAATTATGACATAATGAAATTTTAAATATGCGTGGCATTGGGATGAGAACCTAAAATAGTTTTGCAAAGCTAAAAATAGATTTTAAAAAACTGTGGTGGGGCATGGGGATCCATTCTCTTGCCCCATCCTCTCTTGATGTGTACTCCAAAGGCACCAAGCTGCCAAGCGGTGGAATGGAGAGTCTGTCGTAGTGTTAAATATATTGTCTACTAGTTGACATAGAAAAATGAGTGTTTTTTTCATTAATTAATTTACCAGTGTTATACTACAGCACACTTGAGAAAATGACAAAACTTGATCATTTCAGTCCTGTTGCATCGATAATAATAAGTTCTTGATGAGCTGTGTTCTCTGTTATTCAGTCCCTAAATGACTGTAAGGAAGGGTGATGAACAGGGCCTGTTTAGTTTAGTTTTCTTAATGAGTCTCCTGTACAACTGTAGTTGAGTGATTGGGTATCCTGTGACACTGGTAATGGGCAGGTCATAGGTTTACTTGGAAATTATTTTCCAACTATCCCCAAGTCAACATTCATTCATTCAATCTTCAAGTTTTGGTTGTTAGGGATTCAGCTTGTGTTGTACATACTAAAAAAGTAATATTATTTACGTGATTGTGTCTGTGACAAGTGGTAGATACATTTGTATTTACCTTACCCCTGCATGGCTTGGGTAATCGGGTAATGTATATATTTTCAATTTATTGCTACTTACAATACAATACAATACTATAATATATGGAGAGCTGTGACATGTTAGTAATACAATTCTGAAGGCTACTAACTGCTGCTGCTCAACAATGACGTAACGAAGGCTGATTGCACTAATTGTACTTTCAAACCTATTTCCAAGTAGTTTTCCTTGTGTCTTCTACATGCAGTTTTGTTTTGTTTTGCTCCGTTAATAATATTACTATTATTGATATCCACTACTTTTCTTCCCTGCTTAGTGATTATTGTTAGATATCCACATTTACTGTTATTGATTGTGGGCAGTGCTATGCAAGAAATGGGGTATAGACAATTAATTTACACATGTAGTAAGAATAGGTTAGGGAGATGCAACCGAGCTTTGATATTCCTTGTATTTTTTCCTCAGTTGTCCAGGAGCTGTATTGTTTTTGTTCAAATTGATAAATGGTCAGACAATCCTACATACAGGTAACATGAGGTGTAATTTTTGTATAATTGGAAGCTTAAGGCCCTGACAAACAGCTTCAATATCGTAATTCGATTTTTTGATGAACGATTTTGACTGCTGGGGTTGTCAAACGATTTCAACACTCTTTTTCATTCAAAATTGATTCAAGTTTATTTCAATGTGTTTCAACACAGTTGGTGGGGGGGGGGGAGGGAGGCAAACAGTTTCAACATTGCTGTTCAGCAAAATTGAACAGATATTGAAGGAAATGTTATTGTTGAAAATAGGTAGCAAATGCTTAGACTTAAAGGGACACTTTGTGTTGGATGTCAAAATTGGGCGTGCATCTAATTAGGCACACAGACCTTCTTTTGGTTCATTTTTAATAATTTATAATATTAATAATTGCTGGTATCGAAAGCCATACATGTACCTAGGCCTTTGCTGCCTTTTGAAGGGAGTCACTGTTACCAATGTTCTATACATGTACATGTATATATGGATTTCTCTAAAGGACTTGTCTCACAATTTTTCAGGGGGAAAAAATGCTGAACTGATTTCATAAAGGACCCCAGCAATCTTTGCCTTAGGTCTTGTTTTCAATGTTTGAGATTGTTTTTTTTAATGAAGGTGACTTCCGTGCCTCAAAAAGAATGGAACAATATCCTGAGTTACATCCGAGTAAAATTGATGTCCTTTACCTGGATACAACGTGAGTTGTACTTTGTCAAGCCATTTATATCCTTATTCCACTCTCTTTTCAGCATAATTTTTTAACAGGGTTTACAAATTTTCCAGTCATCATTGTTGCCTTTTACCATTCATGCATTGCAGATGATTGGAAGGTTGGATCTGCAAAGCTGTGGGCAGGGTGGCAAGAGTACCGTACATTACGTACAGTAGTTTGCTTGTGGGTTTTGGTAACCAGGGCCTGTGTGATTCATGTATGGGAGGCATGACTACTTTGCTAACATCTGAAATTAAAACAGGTTCTTGACTGGACACAATGATTAACATCAGCAATTATTATTATTATTATTATTATTATTATTATTATTATTATTATTATTATTATTATTATTATTATTATTATTACATACATGTAAACTTTGCACCGCTTGGTCCAAGTATTAAATTTACATGGTCCACTTTTTTGTAACTGCAGTTTTTTGGTAATTTTTTTCCTCTTCCTTTGTTTTGTGTACAACACATGTGTACATGGTGCTGTGCTGGGCTTACTAAATTTTCTTTATTATAAACAAGCTTCAGCTTTCGTTTTTTTCCTGCACATCCTCAGTTCAGTCTTCTTGATTCCTATATCAAATATCAATTATTTATCATTGCCGTACATATAATTTAATGGTGATGTATTTAACTTTATTCTTCATGACAGGTACTGCAACCCTGAGTATACATTTCCATCTCAGGAAGAAACTATTAGATTTGCGGTGAACAAAGTTCTTCACACCTGCAGACAAAACCCCCAAACTCTCATTGTTTGTGGTTCATATACTATTGGAAAGGAAAAAATTTTTCTAGGTAAGCAGTTCCAAAAAGTGACTTAATGATGAGTTGGAAACATGCAAAAATTAATTAATGATAAAAATGATAAAGACAAAGAAACAATAATTCAAGCCAGTGTAACAGCATTAGGATTACATGGTTGATTACCAACCACTACCTCTTTTAATACGTACAAGTATTTTCATAAGGAAAATTATAGAGAGGGGACAAAAGAGAAAGAACACAAAAGTGCACAAAGCTGTAATATCCTTGTGGCAGCACATACTGGTAAGGATTTATCTCACCAAAATTAATTACCTGAGAAGGAGCATATTGTAATGTATAAAAAATTCTTAACTGGTAGGTAACTTCATCATCTGTTGTTGTCACGAGTCAGTTAACCCCAGAGAGGCTTGGAAGGCCTGTCAGGCACACGGACAGTATAAAACTCTGGTTTCGTTGAATGATTTGTGCTGCCTGAATGCAGTCCATGACACTAAGAAGCTCTTCATAACACGTGTATACTGTTATATACCAAGTGTCTTGTTTCATTTGTAGTTATTACAAAACATCTGCAGCAAAGTTGCTGGGCTACACTGCCTGGAAGCTAGTCAGAAAGTTCTAAGTAATATTATTGTTTATTGGGTGCGAAATGAACTAATTTTTAAAAGAATTAATCTTGTTTCTATATATACATGTACACTAGCTATAGCAGATGCTCTTGGTTGCAAAGTCAGTGTTGAAAAGCAGAAGAAGAAAGTACTGGATTGCCTTGAATCAGATCATATCAGTTCCTTGATAACAACAGACTGGAAGGCAGGACAAGTTCATGTTCTTCCCATGGCAAAGCTAACATTACAGGTAAGTAACCTAGTCCTCTAGCAGTATCGTAGGGACCAGAAAAACATCACTGTTAGCAGTTTGTTGTTAACAGCAGTTTTGTGGGTCACTTGTTGGTAAACTGTTGGCTGACAGCTGGTCAAAAGTTGACAGACAGTAGGTGGAGGGTAGCTCTTCTTCACTTTTGCCAAGATCTTTTAAATCATAATGGGTTATTCCAGAAAAAAATCCACACCCCCCCGACGGATGGGGTCGTTTTTTAACCCCCCCTCTCACCTGGATTTCCTGAAGCCCAAGACCCCCTCTCCTGTCTGGATTTCCAAGACAAATGACCCCCCCTCCTGCCTGGATTTCTGGGGAAAAATATTAGGCTTAAATTTAATTTATTTTTAATAGAAAATAAGCACAATCACGTATAGAAGATGTTCTTTTTTAATTTCTAAAGCTTTGGCTAAATTATATAAAAATTCTGTTTTGTGGAACTAAGAAAAGAAAGGGGCGAAAATGCTAAAACGTGAACGAGTGTTTATACATTGTTAGCTCATAAAAATCAATTGCCCTTGTTCTTTCTTTGCGCTAAATATGGTCCAAAAGTAAATACAATTAGTAGAGAACATGACAAACGAGTTCAATAGTCATTCCTTTTGGAGACATAACGTCAGTCTCGTCCACTCAAGATCGAGAACTTTTAAATCAAACATGATCAAAATCTTTTGAAAAACGAGTCTAAACTTGTTTATCGTTCAAATTCTTTTATATCTTAAAGACTGGATAATTTGAGTCACATATCCTACCTTCAAGAGCCTGTAGTTCTAATCTGCAGTGGAAGGAAAGTTCAAACTCGTGTAAACCTTGTTACAAAGACGCTAGAATTTGACGTTCCTCCTTTTACGACTAAGAGGGGAATCCGGCTGAAGTTTAAAAAAACTGAGAAGCAGGCAGACTAGGCTGATAATAGTAGGCCTAGATGAAAAACTAAAACAAACCCTAAAGAATACAAAGTGCGAAGGTGTGAAAGTAAATCAATTGTTTACTTTCTTTACTAGTATCATTACACGAAACAACGGTGGCGCACTGGGTCCGGGAACGAGTAAAAATGTGTCAGGCGTTTCAAACTCTTCTTTGCAATATTGTTGTGACGGCTCTGTCTTTAGTATCTTGTTCGCATTTTCTGCTATAAAAGGACTTGCGAAGGAACTTAGATTATCATTTATGTCAGGTGAGAAATATGTGAACAAAATATTTCTACTATTTTCAGGGTCTGAGAGCGCTAAACTGTCGCCGAACTAAACGTTCGAATCGCGTGAACTATCGGTTCAGATGACCCCTGCAGAAGACTTTTTCGAGTTCAACCCCCCCTCCCGCCTGGATTTCCAGGGTCCTTAACCCCCCCCTCCTGCGAGAATTTCCAGAATCCCATCCGTCGGGGGGGGGGGGGGGGGGGGGGTGTGGATTTTTTCTGGAACAACCCAATGCCTGTCTTCTAGCTTGAAACAATCCACTCAGGATGTAGAGATCTTATTTGAAGTAGGCCACTTTCGATATTTCATATCATTGCTGACTGATTCCTGATCATTTAAAAGGTTGCAATATCATGGTTATAGTTTTTTTAAGTGTCAACTCAAGCCATACAATATTATCGGGACTGACCTTGTAATAATGACACATTCTAAAACTAATTAATAATTCATGAGCCTAACAGCCTATCAAAACATCAATAAAACATGATGTGCATGGCCTTTAAACCCAATAAAACACTCCTCGTTAGAATTCTTTATATAAAGTATAGTAATGAGACTTGGCTTGTTTTTCTTGTATGCTTTTTTAAACAGTACAAAACAAAATGAATTCAATTTGATGGCTGATTTGTGTTGACTTGTGTCTAAACAAGATTAATTTTAAGTATATACATATTGCAATTAATTAACAACATGAGAAAAGATTTGACACTCAACATACTCTCCATGATTTAGAATCTAAGAGATTATTTGGAGTCACACAAGCCACAATTCACTGAACTTTTGGCCTTTAAACCCACTGGATGGGAACACAGTTCCAAGAGAGCGAACTTGTCAGAGATCAAACCTTCCAAAAGAGGAAACATTACAATCTATGGTATGTATAACATACATACACTAAGTATGTATTACTAATTTATGCGGTCAAATGCAGTTTAACCCATTGACATCCAAACCGGCCAGACTTAGTGTTTTACTCTTGTGTAACGCCAGACGATTTTACTTGTCAATGGGTAACCCCCGGGAGTCAATGGGTTAATTACTCACTGAAAAACTATGTCCTCATTAATTAACATGTTAACAAAAAAGAGCACTTGTGTATAGCTGCTGGCAGCAGTCAGCTATGGTTGCACTGGATTCATGCACACTAAGGCCTTGAATTACTTGTGTGGCAACAAGTATGATGCAGTCTCATTTATTGGGTGGGGTTGTACCTCTTGTTGAACACTATAATTATTTCAATGGCTGTATAGTGTCTTACTTCCCATTGTTTTCTGTGTTAATTAAATGCATTGTTATCTTTGTTCTTTATTTTGGCCAATCCTGAAGCCTGTTTAATGAGGTACGACACAACCCCATTTATGTGCCCTCTTGTTTGGCCATGTTCAGTTTCAATTGGCTTTCTTGATTGCCCTGTTTGTACTTCTTGGCAGTGACGTTTGCATGGATGTTTGGTGTGGGGACTCATGGCTGGGTTTTGGGAATTGTTGGGCCATGGGAACATTAAATTGCTCTCAAGCCTCTGTACATAGGACTCCCATTGTTGTCTCCATTTGCAATGTTCCTACCGTATTTACTCTTGCATAAGTCAACCTTTTATGACTGAAAAGTCGGCCCAAAAAATTTCCCTCATCTTATGCTTGAGTCATAGAGATAGAGCTGGAACTATCAGATAATTAGCATAACAATTGCAGATAAAAATTTTATCTAAACAAAAACTGATGTTACAAAACAAGTTCTGATTGTATTAAATTTTTTGTTTAATTGTCCACAGGAAATAAAATTTAAGTAGGGTAAATACAAACCTCTGGACGTGGCTCTTACACTACAATGTATAGGCCACTTTCACAAATGGCGACCACTTTTACATTCTTTTTTCTTTAATATGTTAATTAAACCAACTGCCCTCATAAATTTTTGAAACAAAAACTCTTTTGAAATTAGTTGGTCGTAGTGAGGGTAAAAAGGCTTATTAGCATTAGAACAAAAGAATATTTTATTTGGCTGCCATCATGAAAGAGGTCTATAGTCGTATCTGTAACTTTGTAGATCGGCATTTTAGAGAAGTGAACTGATGTTTGTTTCACTTGACTTCATCAAACAATCTCAAGATGGCAGGTTATTTATCAAGCAATTTTTGGAAACTCTTTGGTGTTCTTTTCATCAAATCTCCTTTCTTTGTCAATGTTCAGAGGAAGTTTAGTTCAAAATAGAAAGATTTGATTTTCACATAAAAACAGAGCAAAAATATCTCGAGTAAACTGAAATACTGGTGTCATTGCTTGTTGCATGTCATGGTACAAGAGCTAATAAACTTCATTTACAGTAGTTTCTTTTTCATCCACTGCAACTGCAAAAGAATTCTCACAAATATGACATTAACTTTTAGGAACAATTCTATCAATCTGAGTTTCAGCCTTTTAGCCAGAAATGAAGAAAAATCAGTTTTTAGGTCTTAAGAATTGGGGGTTGACTTATACACCAGTTCGACTTATACAGGAGTAAATATGGTAGTTGAAGGACAACCACAAGAATACAGATTGTGAACAATTCAAGGACAGACAAGATTTAAGTTTCCCTCAAGTGACAAGTGAGCAGGGATGGCGTAGTGGTGATGTCACTTGCTTCCCATCAGTATGGCCCAGGTTCGATTCTGGACTTGTAGCCATATGTGGGTTAAGTTTGTTGTTGGTTCTTTACTCTGCTTGGAGAGGTTGTTCTCCACGTTCTCTGGTTTTCCCCTCTCTGAAAAAAGCAACATTTCTAAATTCCAATTCGATTGAATGCAGCACCTCCCTGATAACTCGACTTTTGAGTGAGTGGAGCTTCCTGGGTAAATTCCATTTATTATTATTATTAATATTATTAATTTTGAAGGACTATTAACCCATTGCCCCTGGGAGTGAGACTTATCAGATTTCATTCTAACGCCAGACGATTTTACTCATCAACTGGGGGCATCCTATGGCATTTGAGGGTTCAATGGGTTAATCAAATATCACCAGTAAGAGAGTTCCAAGTCAGGGATGCTAACTTTCTGTTTTGATCTACTGGTGGGAAAATGGTATTACCGGTTATTGCTAACAGACTATTTTACAGGTTTTTGAGTAAAATCAGGGTAGAGTTGACCTAGTTGTGATACAAACCTCATTGCTTTTTTATGTAAAATTAATATGAGCTACATGTACAGTATGGGGCCCAGTTCTCGGCCACAAAAAACGTAAACTTGTATTTCTTACCTTGGAATAGCCGTAAGGACTTGAAATTTCAAAGACAACTAGCTTCAGCATTCAGTTTACACATGTAAAGCTATCGACTGCTCAACGCTGTTTTCTCCCGAGTAATAACGAAAATGGAGGCTTCGTTCATGGGCCCAGTTATCGGCCAGCGAGCCCAGTTCTCGGCCACAAAAGAGTGCGCTCGATTCCTCGGAATAAACAACGTTTTATCACCAATTTTTGTTGTTAAGTCACTAATAAGGCTTGTGTTTGATATTTAGACCACAAAGTATCCTTAACGAGCTTTGTGTCATGTTAGAAAAGGACGTTTTTGGCACACCTAGTTTTTCTCATAAATACACTGGCAAGCGAGGCTAAAAAAGAGTTGGGTATTTCAAAACGGGGTCCGGTAAGTCAGAACTCATAATTTTAATTTATAGCTACTGTCGGAACATGCCACCCCATTACAGCTTTACGTTTACAAATGATTTGACGAAAAAACTCCATACAAAACTATGAGCACTTTTTAGTGTTGTCTACGGCCAGCAGGGTGGCCAAGAATAGGCAAATACGCAGAAGTACTAAGGAAATATTGAGGGGTGAATTTAGGTAAAAAAATAAAATAGGCCAGGAAAAGTTTATATTTAACAGAAAGCTTTATCACTCTACGTTCATTATGCCAAGAATTGGCTCATTTGGGCCTCCTATACGGATAAAATACAAACTTGAATTAGACCATGTAATTCGAGTAGCCTTAAAAAACAAGTTTTCGTGGAAATCAAATTCACCTACCTTCGTGTCACCTCAATTTGCTCACAGTATATAGTAGATGTAAACTCAAAACTCGGAAGGACGAAAGACAAGGAATAAAGCTACCTTTGGAAGCAATTGCTTTTTATTCAGATTCATTTGCGGCGCTAAAAATAAACATTGAACAAAAAGTGGCCAAGAACTGGGCCTGGCTGAGAACTAGGCCCCTTACTGTAGTTGGCACAAGGATTAAAAAGGGATAATTTGTTTGAGAAAAACACTGAGGTTTGTATAAACTCCACTCTAGCCACACTTGCACTCAAAAGGCCAGGTAACAGCTAGTAAACTAAGCATACATGTACAACTGTTAAATTATTAACCCACTCCTGGGGCGGATCCAGGTTTTGACGAAGGGGGGTTAAACACCCGCCGAAGGCAGTAGCCCCTAGGGGGGTCCAGGGGCATGCTCCGCCGGAAAATTTTTAATTTTAGGGCCTCTGAAATGCGATTTCCAGCGTTTTCAGGGGCAATTTGAAGTGGTTTAATTGGTCAAAAGACTCATTATCTTCGCTGGTCTCTGATCTAGGGAAGAAAATTATGATATTTCAGTTTTAAATCGATTGGTGAAACAACTCTCGAGAAATCAGCACTGTCTGCTTGCTAGAATTAAGCGTACTCGTGTAATAGACTAATCTATTAATGCTTACCTTCTGATGACGGTCCGAAAAACCGGTGAATTTGTGGTTGCTTTGTCCTCTTCGACATATTAAATCGTGAGTTGACGTTGAGGAACGTTTAAGTAAATTTTCTCTTTAAAATACTCCCGGCGCAATCTTTGACTCACTGAGAGAACGATCCACAACTCTGATTTCCAAAGAACGGCGTGGCTTTACGCAATGCCGGAATTGGAACGATTGGCAGATTTGGCATAAACTGTCAGTTTTGGCGGGACGTGTAAGCCTTAATTTTTATAAGCAGTAATTTTATAGCTCAAGCGGACGTTCTAGAATCCATTTTCAACTAGGCACAAATTTGTCTTGTTTTTATTGCTGTTTTCGCGTACAAAGACACAAAGAAATATCATTTTCAAAAGATATGTTTATTAGCTAAGTTGGTTCACTATTTTTTTAACCACGCGTTTGATATACGTTTTTACGTTCAGTTTAGGGGGTTCGACCGAACCACCCCTAGATCCGCCCCAGCATTCATCCCCAAAGCATCCTCCATTGATGATTGTCTGATGTTAGACAGAGTAAAGTCATTCTATGTCTTTGAGTAGATTTAAGTGTTGTTAACTCATTCATCCCTGAAGCAGCCCTCATTGATGAGTAAAATCGTCTGGCGTTAGACAGAGTAAAATTTATAAGTATCACTCTTAGGACTGATAGAGTAAATTAATCTCATTTAATTTAAGTGGTAATTATATAATTTTAAAATATTACCTGTATTAACTTTTGACTGCAGGCAGAACCCTACAAAGCTAGAGATGGGAAATGAAAGGGGGCGAAATACTTGCACAAAGAAACTTTAAAAGATCCATGTCTGCAGTAGACTTTTTCTTTGCTGGTCTCCAATTTTGAAAATGGGGCAAGTGGGCTGCCAAAGAAGTAGTTTTGTAGGATTTCAAAGATTTCAAGTGGCAGATTCAAAAGCTTCCTCATCTTGAACTGTTTTTATAGGTGTGCCCTACAGTGAACACAGCAGTTTCAGTGAGTTGGAGAGATTCGTCAAGTTTGTTTGTCCCAAAAAAATCATTCCAACAGTTAACAACCACTCTGCTGAAAGCAGGGGAAAGATGAAGGCAATCTTTGATAAATGGTTACAGCAATAAATATCAAAAATACATCTGAGTGTCCAAGATCTGCCAGTACTTTATTAATTTTGTTCCCTATTATGTGTACTACATGTACAACAGATCCATCCTTCTGGCAAAAGAAAAAAACGTTTGCCAAACGTTAAATGGTTTAATTTTACCCTATGGCTATGTTCAAATCTTAGTTTAAAGTGTATATTACGGATGTTTTTTATTTAGTTAATTGAAAGATCATGTTTTTCTGAGATAAAAACAATCAGAAAAATTCCATAACTTTTTTCCTTCCGTGTTCTTTACCCAATACCCTTTTAAAACTTTCACTTTCATTGAGGTACAAAACTGCACTAGTAAGGAGAACTGGGACATAGAAACAGGAATGCAGGAAATTTTAGGAATAGAAACTTCGTTCTTTTGTCAAATTTTATTATTGCATCCAAAGACAACGCATCTCAGAAGCAGTTTCATCAGCTTCTGAATCTAAAAAAAAATGAAAATTCAGGCCCTAGAAAAACTTCAGTCCTGTTCTGATGTCACAGTTCTGCTATCCCCGTCTCCTTACTAGCATGGTTTTGTACCCCAGCGGAAGTGAAAATTCTGAGTTAAAGGACATGGAAGCAAAATCGGTATGGAATTTTTCTAATTGTTTTTTTATCGCAGAAAACCATAATGTTTCCATTGAGTAAATTAAAAATAGCTGTCATATACACTTTTAAAATTTCAGTTTTCATCTAGCGGAAGTCTTGATATGCAAACCAAAACTATTGTAGGTACTGTAGCACTGACTCTGACATTTACTAAAGATGTCAAAATATCAAAATTATATTAGAAATGTGGCTTCAATATAGCTGCAAGGGAAAAGCAGATTTATGTTTTGTATATGAAAGCTATTTTAGTAAACACAGTTAACCTTTATGAGATAATGTTAGCTCCATTAATTAACATTATAAGTTTTTGTGATTCCAAGACAAAAAGATAGACATGCCATTCATAGTTTCTTTTCTACTCTTATTAGCCAGAATATGGCTTTAGTTTGACTGCAATGGTATAAACAGATTTTTTTAAATCCAAAAGCTATTTTTGTAAACACAGGTGACAGTTAATCTTCCTCTCTGAGACATGGTTAGAGACCATTAAATTAATTCAGTTAGTCAACAATACCTTCCATAACCATGTCAAAGATCTTTGTGATAGCAAGACATTAAAACATTCATAGTATCTTTCTATGTTTTTCCACAGAAGATCCCATTTGACCTTAAAAATAATTGAAAATTTAAGTGGTGCTTTGTTTACTTAGTATTTTTTGGATGCGAGGCAACCAAAGGGGAATTTTTTACATATTTCAACTAAATCCATGCAACTTGAATGAAGTGTGGGTCTTGAACAGATAGTTGACTAGTTTGAATAAAATTAATAATCGGCACACAAAGCATCCAAAAATGTACTAAGACTGGAAAAAGTGTGATGTCACATACATAACAGAGAAGTTGTCTTGTTATATCATGATTGTTCTGGAAATATAAGGCCTAGAAAAATGAAATGAAACAATACATTTCATGTCTTGTTTTGTTTTACGAGACATCTGATTTGTCTCTTCTACTGGGCAAACCTGCCCAGAGGGAAGGAGCACGAACAGGACTTGAGGCCCTATGCGAGGTGCTCCACCCTACCCTATCCAGACCAGAAAGACCAAACCACAACACCGGGAACTACATGCCCTACTCTTTACGACAAGTGTGCGGGTTCTTTTACATCCCACAGGATTATGAACATTGAAGGGTTGTGAGACGGGACCTCCGGCTTATCGTCCTTATCCGAGAAGACTAGAGAGTCTAACCATTTGCAGATGTAATTACAAAGGCAGCACTTTCTCCTCAGTTATTTAAAGACCCTGAGTGTTGGTCCGGCCGGAGTTGAACTCACGACCTCCCACGTGACAGCCCGGTGCTCAACCAACTGAGCCACTGGTGCGTGGTCAAGTGTCATTGCATTTTTTTTTTGTCTCCTGCTTTAAAATAACTACCACAGGAAGTTGCTGAAAAGGAAAAAAATACCATAAATCCCATAGAAATTTGGTTGACAATGAAATACCATCAACTGCCCAATTTCTCCAAGAACAAAATTTGTTACTAGTTCTATCAGGCCATATACAGTTCAAATTAGCAATGAAAATGGAACCTGTCAAGAACCATATAACAAAGTATGTGATATGATTGTGAAATATATGAAAGACATATCCGTGACATTTAGTTCATTTATTACATTGTCTTTCTTTGTCCTAATCAACCCATGTAGATGCATTGAAAGTGCTACTGTGATGAAAAAATCACTTCCTTTTTCAGTTCAGATTCAGAAAGTGTGTTTGCTTAACAATTGATTAGCAAAATTTCGAGCTTTGATTTTTATCCAAAGACTGTTTGATTTCACAGTGTGCCATTACTCATGTTCAAAACTGACCAATTGGACCTGACAGAGGGTTTGATCTAGGGAAAAGTGATGTCATTTACTCACTACATGTAGCTTAAAATTTCAGTCTGTAAATGCAGCTTCTTCTATACCAAAACCTGAGTGAAAAAGTCTGAAAGCCCGAAGCTCTTGTGCTGCATATTAATGCAGCCACGTTCACACGCATTGCATTCTTGATCCAACTTTCTCAAGATTTTAAAGTTACCGTAGTAAAAGCAGACCACTGAATTGGAAAATTCCAGTTAAAATAAACAGGTGTCTTTTTTTTTAAACCAAGGCTTAAAAAGTGCGTTACTTAGTGTTTAGTTGACATAGTCCAAAGAAAAAGAGGAGTTGATTTTTGGTCATAGTAGCACTTTAAAGCATTCAGTATTTTTTTATTACTTTGTTCGAAGAAGAAAGTATAGTTTTCGACTCCGTTTTTGGACTTTAGACTTTATTATTATTATAATATTATTATTATTTTTTTGACCGCGCTCTGGCTGCGAATGCGCAAGATTTCTCTGTGTCTCGTAGAAGGCAGATTAAGTGGTATCTCTTCCTTCAGAGGCAGTCACGATGACCACTATACCACTGGACAGATTCACAGGGAAATATGTATTGAAGAACTAGTTTTTGTGTTTTCGTTGCACGCAATTTACAATATCCGGTTCCTGTTACTCAGCTTGGGTGGGTATATACACATGAAATGGTGAAAGAAGCTCCTTAATTAAATATTAACCACTTTTCATCTCCACTTGGTGAATAATATATTGTTAAATTATTGCTTCAGGCCTTGTATATTTTGAAAAGAACATTGGAACCAAAATGTGACATAAGTATCAGAAATCTGTCTTTTTTAGAGTGTTGTAACTTTTGACTGGTTAAGTGAAATATTTCAGTTTCTCTGTACCTCATTCCCAGGACCTCTCCCTTGGCTTCTGGGCTGGGTCCCATGTTAATCAGCAGATTTCCAACAATCAGTCTAAAACGAGCATTTCATATAAATATTGAAGACTGTATGTGGCAACATGACTGGAAGAGTCAGCTCAATTATCCAATTACTTTGACATTTGATTCTGTGAATTTGTGTACTTACAGTCACTATAGTGAGAACTATAATTATTTTTACTATATGTCTAATATTTGATTCTATAATTTCTAGCGGCATGCATATCCTGCTTTGTTTATCCTTTGGGATTAGCAACCTTCTGCTCTGACATTGCTTTTTCATCAGCATCATGTGCTCTAGAAAAAAAAGGCACCATAGCAATATTAGCTTATATTGTGGCAATCTTTTAGGAGATCAGTTTAAATGTAAGATTGATGTAAGATTAGATTGATGGTTCTAAGGGGCATTGTAGATTATTAGAATAATAACAATCCCAGTTTAGAAATGTCTGGTTGCTCTCCAAACCAAATGACCAAAGAGGCTTGCTTACTGGTTGACCCACTGACACCTAAAACATCCTAGGACACCCCCAGTTGACGAGTAGAATCTGTTTAGTCACACTCCCTGGGGTTAATGGTTTCATGGTCACAATGCAAGTGGCGTACCACTGAGGTTTTGATTTCTCTTAACCATAGACTTATCCATTCACAGCAAAGTAGAGATTAATCTTATTCTTATTCAGATTAAACTTGACATTTCACAATGGTGTATTCCAAGGTGCTAGAAAGCACAGTGTTATCTCTGATCTTGGGAAAAAAAGACCTCCTCTAGCAAGATGGGTGTTGTGTTTCAGTTCTCTGAAAATTACCGGTGACAAACCTTAACATTATGTTCACGCAAGGTGCAATCTGCTCCCATGTGTAGGATGTAACCTTAATTAAAAGAGGAGTCCAGGATGGGCACAGGTGCAGACGCAATCTTGAAGCAGCTACTGCTGCCGATGTTATTACTGAGGGAGGAAACTTCATGAAAGAATGATCTGGTGGACACAAAGTAGCACAGAAAGAGAGTTTATACCAGTGAATGAAATAAAGAGATTTGTTTTTCAACGTTGACTCGGGATACTCGGATAAAATAACGAGTGCTTCTTTGCAGGAGTCGAACTTACATGTATGACCTTCTGATTACTAGTTCAGATGCTCCACCATTAAAATAAAGGAGACTTCTTGCAATTAAACTCCTGAGCTAAAGGAGACTCATGGTCTGGCCATTAAACTAGATTCATGTGACAATATTGTTGCCATACCGCTACTCAGGGTCTAAATGGCACACATTTGCAAATTATTGTTCCGAAAGAGATGTTACATGTTATCCTTGTAGGTTTAAGTCCTGCAAAGTAGCACTCTGATTTTTTTCTGAGTATGCCAGAGTCAACATTAAAAAATAAATCTTAATATTGCAACATTTTGCAACCCTTTTGTAGATTGAACACTGAAAATCCATTCCCTGTTGTAGACATACTCAAGCTTGCTATTTTTCTGAAGCCAGTCAATCTACCCCATAATGATATTTTTAAAGCTGCTTTCCAGGAAAGTTTTGCAGATCAAATTACATGAAGCAACTGGTGATGATGATAATAATAATAATAATAATATTATTATTATTATTATTATTATTATTGTTATTATTAAAAACTGGATCATTGGATAGGTAATGTCATATTTATAGGTATATAGGAAATTGTATGAACACAAGTGTATTTCATGATTTGTGGGCACAAGTGGTGTCTTGAAAGCTCTCATGGCTTGTGTGCAATTTGAGAACTTTCAATACATCATGAGTGATCATACATGTAAATCACGAAACGTCCAAGCAAGTTTTTCATTTATTATATACTCAACAAAACCACTTTATCACTTAGTTTCCAATTTAGCAACTCTCGTATTGCACTCTATAACCCTTTTTGCACTTTATAACGTATTTATGCATTCATCATTGAGCAATCAGAAATGCGATATTTCGTTGAGTATACTGTACGTATTATTTTGTTTTTACAAAATAAACTAGGGTCGATTTAGCCATAATCTGTGGGCAATCTATTATAACAATTATTCCACTCACGCTTGTTGGACACGAGATGATCATAGATAACTTGGTGCTTCATGCCTTATTGGCTATCATCTGTCAACTCATATCCAGTGCACGCTTGTGGAATAATATTATTGTTTATACCATATTCTGGGCCCACAAAAATACATGTATGTGATTCTTTAATATAGCCGATAAAGAATATCCCACACTTCCTTCCCATGAAAAACAAATCAGAATAGGTATTCTTATTAATCACAAGAAAATAACTTGCATGGTGTTTTCCAAATTAGTGGGAAGCTTATTACAACATTTTTATACCATACCCTGCAAAGCAATCTCCAGAAAATAATGCACATATTTCCTTGTATAAGCCATTGGTTTGGAGCAGTCCTCTATATTTCTCCCTGATTGGCAGTCCTGAGGCGAAATTGCATGTACCAAATAATACTCCATAAAATTCACCGGAGTTGGTAAGTCTAAATTCCAGCAGAAAAAGTTTAACAGAAGTAATTCCATTTGATGAAATTCTGCAGTGCTAAATACATTATGAACAAAGCTATTCAGTGTAGATATCGTTGGAATCTTTTCCTCATTCTCTTCAAACTTTGCTGAAATAGTAAAATAAATGCACAGTAATTTTATTAGATAGTCCTTTTTTTGAGTTCTTCATTAACGATGCGTGAAGCGAGTTTGCATCTGTTCATGACGGTGAAAATTTTATGTAAGAGATTTTCAAAAGGGAAAAAAAATTGCACAGATTTCTGTGACCAAGTTTGATTTATTGGAGGTGCAATAAATGATATCGATGAGAACAGAGAGAAACCAATTGAAAGGCTTGTAGAATATACCAAAAGGGCTTTCTTTGTCTCCGCTTTGTTTTAAAATTTGTTACATATTTGTGCAGAAACAAAGTCATAATTTAAATGTAAAATTGCCGATCAAGTATGGAAATGCTGATAAATATAATAATTTTTCGTTTTACAAATGTATATAAGACTTATAATATCCAGCCAAAATTGTCTCAAAACTTGCAACAACATATTAGGCAGCCTGTATTCCAGGAAAACTTTAATTTATCTGACACCGCTCGCCGTGAAATTATATTTCCACTTTTTTGGCCACAATTTATCGCATTGATAACTGGATTCAGGGAAATGATTGATGTAAGTTGTTTGCACTTTAGCTGGATTAATTTTTTGAATGGAGGCTAGTGTAACTCAGAAATATAAAACTACTCCTTTACCTGCAAGAAGCAAACACGATAACGCGACAAGATGAAGCTGTGGTTCCTGAATATCAAACTTGTCCATAAAGTAGTCCATGTAATACACTGCCAAATGGAGTACTCCATGGGAAGCCTTGAGCTTCTCAGAAATAACAGCGAGCCAGTCTACGAGAAAACGCCTTAACTTCAACTGTGGCGAGGACGACGTGAAAGGTGGAAGTCTCGCCTCCTTTTCACGGAGAACCTCGTGAATTTCCAACACTAATTGCGATTTCCACCACTCGCTTTCCACCATCATTTTGCTGGGGACTCCAAGAACGCTATTCTCAGGAACTGATCACTGTATTTTCAGTTCAACGTTCTAAAGGTGCCAAACATTTCACCTCAAAAAACGTTTCGATAAGTTAACTTGTTCCGTGTTGAATGCCATTAATTTGGACTTTCGCGGGAATTTTTTAATGCACCAAATTTGGTAAACAATGCGTAATCCGAGGAGATCCGAGGAGTACTGGTAATCACAGAGAACTAATTTCGTTCCCAGTGGCTTGTAGGTAAAGAAGGAGGGTTCGATCCACAGCACGAACCGTGGAGGAAAGGTATGCATGTATGTTGAGAATTTTGCGGGATCAAGATGAACAAGATAGTCCGTATCCAACCCATGCAATATATTCACCTTTTAGATCTGGTGAGTACCTTGAAACTCGATACTTCATTAGTGTGCATGCAGCCTGATATTAAAGCCGACGGTATTGTACCGTGATCACCTTGGTACTCAGTACTGTATCCATCTATCCAAGCCTACTTGCATAGAGAAGAAGTAAATATAGATTTTCTTTTTCTTTTTTCTGGGTCATAACCGTCCACATGCTTTGCCCATGAAAACTGCAAACTTTTGCAAGTTCTTGCGCTTTCGTTTTGTTTTAAAGTAGTTTTCCAAGGAAACAAGACGCTCTATAAAAGCGTACACTGGGTTACCTGTGGTACGTGTTACACAAAAACAGAAGGCACTGAATTGGGTGGTATTGAACTGCAGGGTTCCAGTTAATTTTTTCAAGTGGGGGGTCATTAATCATTAAGACCATGAGGGTCACCCACATGTCGCGCCAGCAGAGGTCCTTTGGCTCACACGTTCACACCTTTAATTATTTTGTAATATCCTGTCCCATTTTGAGGTCTTTTAGTTTTTTAAGCTTTGGT
>OX421445.1:66312106-66332106 GCA_949126865.1 Montipora capitata
CGACTTAAAACATGGCTTCAGAGAAATGAGATTTTTCAAAGCAAGTATTGATTCTGGAGTGCAATGAGAGACTGTAACCTCTAGCTACCAGCAGATCCTATAGTGGATGATTTTGCATGTTTGAACAGTGGTGCTTTTTAATTAAAAATATGGAGCAAGGATGGCACAGTCGGTTAGTGCGCGGCCTTGGTGCAAGAGGTCCTGAGTTCGATTCCCGGATCTCACATCCTTGTTTCGACTTCTTTCCTTTCCATGTAGCTAAGTAGCTTTAAATACCCGTAAAACGGAGCACTGATTGAGAGGGGGGAGTAAAATGAGTGCACCGTCGACCTCAGGTTTGTCAGTTGAATTACTGTTACGAGTTATCAACGTTAACTATGGTTACTTCACTTTATTTTACTTTTACTTTGGTATCTTGATGCTGATATCAAGGAAGACATCTTCAAGAAAAGAAGAATCGATTTTTTCTCTCAGAAATACTAATGTTAGTTTACTAATAGATACTTATAGCCAGGGAGTGGGTTGTGAGGCTGGGCTCTCACAACCTCTCAAAATGCTCCCAATAAGGTGCGACTCTAAGAGCCTCTGTCAGCTAAGTCCAACTTCTGGCCTCCACACGGTGGAAATGGCACTGCCAACAGGAGAAGGGGCGAAGGCGAAGCCACTGGCACCTTAAAACTAGTTGCCCAGGGTAGATGGGGCTCAGCCTGTGAAGGCAGCCCATCTTGGGGAAGGTAAACCCTGTTTTCAAACCTCCACTGCCTTGCAGCTATACCTGATCTCAGGAAGGCTTCAGGAGTAAACCTCAAGGACAAATTTGGAGTGGAGCCCCCAGGGTGGATAGCAGGTGCTCAGCACTTCCTTCTGGCAGCTTCTGCAGTGGAACTAGCCCCAAGTTGTATTGGTTCTTCCTTTCCCTTGGACCCAGCCAGTTACACCGAAAGGGGGACACTGTCATATGGGCAGCCCAGCGTCTCCTTATCTTCCCGCCCAGGTCTTAGCGCGAACTGGAGAGGGCACTCCAGCGGTGTTGCAAGACTCCGGCACTACACGTGACGAGGCCATTTACTGGTTCTAAGCTCCGACTGATTGGCGTAAGAAGGGGCGCCAGGAGACTTCACCTTCTGGTAAGGCCTGTCCCAGGACGAGCCGAGGCAGTATGAAGTATGTTTTGCCATGAGGAACTCACTGATTGCCACCACAGAAACCCCCTCTGGAAGGTCATTGAGAATTCTTTCCCTTCGCATGAAAACGTTGGCGGGCTTTGTGAACATCGTACCTGCTTACACCCCGACTCTGACCTCCACCCCAGAAGCCAAGGATCGATTCTACGAGGCTCTGCAGGAAACACTACCCGGAATCCCAAGTTCTGAGGGTATATGTTTGCTAGGCGATTTCAACGCTCACGTTGGGACTGACTGGCAAGCATGGCCAACCTGCCTTGGCCACTTCGGCATCAGCAGGATGAATGATAATGGGCAGAGGTTGCTCAACCTCTGCTGTCACCATGCCCTATGCATCACCAACAGCTACTTTAAGTGTAAGGAGCTGCACAAAGTGTCTTGGAGACACCCTCAGTTCCGCCACTGGCACCAGCTAGACCTCGTCATCACTAGGAGAGCGGACCTCAGCAGTGTCCTCCACACAAGAAGCCATCACATCGCTGACTGTGACACAGACCACTCGCTTGTTGCAAGCAAGTTCAGGCTAAAGCCCGGAAAGATCCGCCATGGCAAGACCACGGGTAGCCCCAGCATCCACACCTGTGGCACTTCCGGCCCCATTGATGTTCAGAGCTTCGCTGACAGCCTCCAGGAGAAACTTGCTGCGCAACCAACAACCAACAACCTGGATGCCAAATGGTCTCACCTCCGTGATGCCATTGGCAAGAAAGAACATAAGAATGCTGACTGGTTCCAGGCTTGCTGGGAAGAAGTGCAGCCAGTCACAGAGACCAAGATGAAAGCGATGTTGGCTCACAAGCAGAACCCTTCCCCAAGCACACGCGACGCCCATTGAGCAGCTAGGAGCAAGGCCCGGCAGACCGCCTGCCGTTGTGTCAACGAGTACTGGCAGAATCTATGCGCCAAAATCCAGCTAGCAGCAGACTGTGGCCAGGCAAAGGGGATGTATGAGGGCATCAAAACTGCCACCAGCCCTACGAGTGTCAAAACAGCCCTGCTCAAATCAAAGACTGGCAAGGTCATCACTGATTAGAGCATACAGCTGCAGTGTTGGCTGGAGCATTATCTCGAGCTCTACTCAACCCAGGACATCGTCACAGGCACTGCCCTCAATGCCCTGCATGGGTTGCCAGTCATAGAAGAGCTTGACAACACGCCGACACTGGAAGAGCTCAGCATAGCCATCAACGGCAGGAGAAGTGTCGAGAGCAGCGGCAGCCATTGTTCCTCGCCTTAGTGGACCTCACCAAAGCTTTTGACTTGGTGAGCAGAAGCGGGCTCTTGAAGATCTTCCAGAAGATTGGCTGCCCTACAAAGCTCCTGGCAATCATCACCTCCTTTCTCCAGGACATGCAGAGTACGGTCTGCTTCGATGGGGCCACCTCCAATGCCTTCCCAGTCAGCAGTGGAGTAGAGCAGGGCTGTGTCCTTGCTCCAACCTTGTGTCTACGGCCGGATGAAGTCAGACGGCAAACTCTTCAACATCGCCAGACTCGATAGCTTACGTGGTGCTCATACAGGAGCTGCTTTTTGCAGACGACTCTGCTTTAACATCCCATGGCGAGGAGGGCCTCCAACATCTCGTAGACAAGCTGTCCCACGCCTGCAAGGAGTTTGGGCTAACGATCAGCCTCTGGAAGACCAATGTCCTGGCGCAAGGTGCTGAGTCCCCCCCCAGTCATCACCATCTACAACACGGAGCTGGAGGTTGTGGACACCTTCACCTAATTGGGCTCCATCGTGTCAAGCTCGACTTCGCTCAGCTGCTGTCATGGCTCAACAAGCGCCACTCAACAAGCGAGTGTGGGGCAATGACCTGTTGAGCGAAAGGACCAAGATGTGCATCTACCAAGCTTGTGTCCGGTCGCCTGTCCTTTATAGCAGCGAATTGTGGACAACCTATGCCAGACAAGAGCAGCGACTCAACAGATTCCACCTCCGCTGCCTTCGGCGTCTGCTGCACATCACTGACAGGGGGCAGGACAGAGTCACCAATACTGAGGTCCTGGAGTGCGCTGGCTCACTGAGCATGCCATCACTGCTCATTCAGCGACACCTTCAATGGCTCGGCCATGCACATTGCATGGCTGCCTGCCAAGCCTGCCGCCTGCCAAGAATAAAATCCTTTATGGAGAACTGCGGGAAGGCGTCCGTGGCGTTGGTCGACCGCTGCTGCGCTACAAGGACGTCATCAAGCGAGACTTGCAATCTGCACTAATCAACACTAGTGCATGGGAGGACATCGCCAAACACCGAGGTACATGGCAGCAAAGTGTCAAAGCGGGGATTTCAAAGGCGGAAGCAAATGCTAGAGTCCAGGCTACATGCAAGAGAGTGGCGAGGAAAGAACGCGCAGCCTCTGCGTGTGATTCCGCAAGACACGTTCATGAGTAAAATCATGCATCTGGCGTTAGATAGAGTAAAATTTGTTGTCTCACTCCCAGGGGTCAATGGGTTAAAACTAATGGTAATGTAAAAGTAAGTTTAGTGTTGTTGATCTCAGTAATTAATGATCTTAAGTTTCTGCAAACTGATATTCTCGTCTTTTGTGATATTGAAGATTTCTTTCTGAATAAGTACTGAGGAAACTAAAAGTATGTTAGCTTTATGTGTATTTTAATCAAAGCAGTGTTTTTCACTTTATATAGTGGCAAATTGAACTGTTTGGTTTGTGACAGAAAGAAGCTGGTGCAGAAAGTCAATAGATACCATGCAGCTTAATTATTAAAACCTCTAATTTTATTGGACCAGTATAGGATCATGTAGACTGATCAGTCTCTCTTTTGCTCTAAAATCATTGAAATGAAGCCAAAACCGCAGGTGTCGGTTGACTTTTTGCTCCATCCTACCCCCACAGTATTTGCGACCAGGGGCTTCAGCCATTTTGAACATTCAGTGTACACTTCAACGATTTCAGAGCAAAAGAGAGACTGCTTGCAGTCTGTATAGGATGCAATTCTACTTCACTGCTTTGCAGATTGGTAATACCCACCACTATTCTCCTCCACTTCTGGAATAATTGTTAAATATTTCTCCTTTTAAGGAACCCTTTCCTTTGTACCCTGGCGAGGCTATTGAAGGGACAAGTAATTTATCAGGTATTTAGAGGAACATTGGGTACTTAGAATTAAATACTGTTTATCAGTGCTATTTGAAATGGGTGCTTAGACTTAAATGCAAGACTCGCATGACTTGCATGGCTCGCTTGCTCCAGTTTGTCAATACCCTTGTGATGGCAGGGACACGACAAACAACTGAGAAATGACAACTAGTTTAATTAGTCCCAAAAGCACAAGGCCCACCTGCAAGGTCACATGACATTAATATCACCCAAATACCGGTACAGGTAGCAATGATATCATAACACATTGTATAGTAGCTTTCCTTTAGTAAATTTTGTTAGACAAGGTATAATCAATTTATAATTATTATTAATCATAAGCCAAACGTCTGTATCATAAATGGACTTTGAAGAATGTTGATTATAATTGTCAAGAACTTGTGCTATAATTTGGAAATCTTAAGGCACAAGGCTTAGTTTAACTCAGCATCTTTATTCTCCTCCTCACTGATCTTTTTGGGGATTTTAAGGCTATAAGACTGGAATCAAGCCACTTCCAGTTATCAGACCAAATGAAGGACTCCAGTTGTATGCAATCATGGCTCATTTGGATGGTGATGAAGAGCGCAAAACCGGAGATCTGTGGCAGCTAGAAGGACCTTTAACCTACATGCCAACACCTTATGCTGTATGTTGTAATTCGTTTTGAAATTGTAACAGTTGTAATTTTCCATGGTTCTTTTGGTGGCCAAATACAGGGAAGTAAATAATAAGAGGATTTTCACTCATGTGAAACAAAAGAAAACATTTGCGTGATAATAGATCTTGATTCCTGAAGGATCAGTTTGGAACACCATCATGCCTGCCGTTCCACTATTTAAGAACACCAACATTGCAAACCATGACGTCACATGAAAACACTCCATATTGAACTTTTCAAAACAATAAGGAAAATGGAAAAAGTCGTGCAATCAAAGAATAATATCAATATTATTGATCTTGATCTCATTGTTGGAAAGAAGTATTCCAGGATTAGTATCATGTACAGTACTGTAGGTGCTTATATGGCACTTAGGTATCAAGCTTAAGTGCATAAGCAAATTCGATCTGATGAAGAACTAACTCTTGAAAGGTCAGCTCACAAATCATTCTTATAGTGGTTACTTTAAAGTGCCTAATTCACCTCAAAAACGTTTTCCCCTTTATTTATTGTAGGAAATAGTCCAAAATACATCATGTTGTTTTTTAAACCGTTTGTTTGAACTTTCACTTTTATTAGCTTGCTCAGTTATTGATCAAAGTATTGTTAATTCCTGAATGGTGGCTTTTTAATATCACACTGAATGTTATAATATTAAACAGTTTTAATTGTCTGTATATAAGTTGTTTTAGATTCTAGATTTTACCTTTTCATCTTTTATTTTTGGGGAATCTTTTATATAGGGTTGACCTCTAGATATCCCCTTTTGAGAGATATTAATTTTTTGTAATTTTATTTTTTATCTCCTGAACAAAGTATTGTATTGTATTGTATGATAGGTCAAACAAAAGTGGTTAGGGTTAGGGTTATTAGGTTTTATGATTAGCTATGCAATCACTTTTGTTTTAGTTATCACGTTCTGTAGTCTACTATAATTATCACCTACTTGTTATATAATTCAGTCTGGTTTGTTTCTCAGATTACATTCTTATTGTAAACAGGCTTTCGTCTCTTTGTGGAGTTGTATTGTCATATCTTGCAACTCAGTCTTGATAATTTCTACTATAATTTGCTACGCTTTGGCCCAAGCATATTAGGAGCTAGACCAAAGTAAGTCAATAATGCTGTTTTCATGCTCAGTTTAGTTTATTGTTTCTCTCATAAGTTAGTTTCATGAATTTCTTTATAGTTTGTTTAATTGCTAACCATCAGCTCTACATTTACCGGTAAGTACATTTAAGTACCGTATTATTCTTAGTTTCGTTTCGTTTCCACCGTTTCTTTTAGTTCGAACCTCAAGAATCATACAAGCTACACAGTATACTATCAAACCGCTACCAATCGCTAAATAAACAGTGTTTGTATGAATTCATCTCATTGCATTTTGATTCTACACATGATACTTGTGCGTTCGTCCGCGCTCCATAATTTTTGCTATGTAACCCTGTGACCCTTGGGAGGTCACACCATGCACATATCTCTTACAGCGTTGTTGCTATGCCAGCATAAATTATGGGCATACATTACAAAGCCAATCATTCAGCCATCATTCAAAGCCAATAAAAAAGTGAATTTCAATAAAAAGATTCCAAAAATTGCTCAATATACTTGGGACGATTTCAGAGAATAAATAAAGTGAAAAAGTTTATTGAGGTGATAGGCAATTTAACACCAGAATCTAAAGCCAGAAGATTTTACTTCTTAATGCCTTTTCAGGTGTGAAAGTGTTAATTTTACTCGAATGCAAAACAAGCTGTTGTACTCAGGCTCGGCTAAGTGTGAATACTGTTGACATTTTTAATACTTAATGTGAAAGCTCAACATGGCCCCCTTCCATATCTCTTAATAAACAAGTGTCATTACTTCCAGGAAATAGTGAAAATGGTTAAGCCACATATTATCAAACATGGCCAAGCAATCAAGCTGAGGGCAAAGCAAGACCTTGTTGACAAGAAGGGAAAGTATGCATCAAAATTTAAATATATTCACTAACACTGACCTTGCTGAAGTTGCTGAACTATAAGGTTATTTGTACCTGTTGCTTGTTTTTGGCATCAATTGAAGCAACCATCACCAATTTCAATATCTATGGTGACATCTTTGCACATCTGACAATGTGGTAATAATAGAAACTGTAATAATAATAATCATATTATTATTATTTATTATTTCTCTCTGATAGTATGCATGCTATGATTGGCTAATTTAGTGGGTCGTATTCTACAGTGTGGCCGACCGTATGACCCACTAAATTTTGATAAAACATTCTCTTGAAAGCTTTTCATGTTGTTTGTGTTAAATAAACTAGTAAAACTGTTTGAATCTTGCAAGCACTATTTCAAAAAGCCAAGATGTATTTGTTTTTCAGATTTTGATGAATGCCAATCATTTTGTGGCAGTTGAATGTCTGCTTGACTGCAACCACTTTCCTTTCCTGTGCACCTGATTTCCTCAGAGATATAATAAATATCTTACTAACCTCACTTTTTCAGTCTACACAGCAAGTTACAAATCCACATTTTTTCCCATTGATTTATCATCGGCCATTGTACTTTGCACTTGGGCCTTAAATCAAGAAAAAAAAACTTAGTCCGGAACTTACAGTAGAGACCTCGAACTTGATTGGTAAATGTAAATTATGTAAATGCTTTGTTTATATTATCTAAGCACAGTTAGCTATCAAGGTAGTTCACACTCATTTTTAAGAATCTGAAAGAAACAATTGAATTGTAATAGAAACCCAACTGGCAGGAGGCAACAAGCTGGCTATTTATTTCATAATGTCTTTATTTAATTTAAACAACTGGTGTACATGTAAATTTCTTATTATTATCAATGTGGCTTTTTGCAATCCAGTGCAAGTAATGTTTCAGTATTATTTTTTGTTGTCTTGCATTGTTTACCAGAAAAATGCAATGTCTGTGTTCACTATTTTTAGGAAACGTGTCACATCTGAAGAATGGTTAATTAGGGAGCTTGGAGCATACCTTCCAGGTGTTTATGAAGAGGTTTGGAATTAAAATGGTCCAGTTGGGTCTCTTTTATATCTTTTTTACTATTTTCTTTTGCCAGTTCCTTATTTTCATTAAATTGCATGAACAGGTTGTTGGCAT
The DNA here is from genome assembly GCA_949126865.1 of Montipora capitata. Classification (NCBI taxonomy): domain Eukaryota; kingdom Metazoa; phylum Cnidaria; class Anthozoa; order Scleractinia; family Acroporidae; genus Montipora; species Montipora capitata. The sequence goes on from OX421445.1 coordinate 66,320,165, forward strand.
TGAAAGAGCACACACTCTTACTGAGGACAAAGCTCTACAAATGAGAGCAAAACAGACATGTGTAGATGCTCTTGGAAAAAAGAGGTCAGAAGAGTTTTGTTCAAAAATTTATTTTAAGAGGGACCAATGATCAATGGGACATTAATTTCCTGATATGTGTACTAAATAATAAAGGGGGTAGGGGAGGGTGGGCCAGGCAGGGAGGAAACAAAGGCAATTAAATAAACATGTAGTATTATTTCTTTGGGGCTTTTATCTGTTAATAATGTTAGTTTACAAAGATTGGACTGACATTGTCAAAAGGATCCCAAGTGGTGAATTTTGCACAAACTCAGATACTAGTCTTGTAATGGTGCCTTTTTAAGTGCAGACAAAAAAAAAGGAAAGCTTTGTGATGTGTTATTCATTGTTGTTGGCAGTTGTTTAAGAGAAGGTTTTTTTTTATTGATTGCGAATATAGACCGCTTTCATAAATGGCGACCACCTTTAGATTCTTTTGTCTTTATGGTAATTAGACCTACTGCTGTCATTTTGAAGCAAAAATTGTTTTGAAATTTCCTCATCGCAGCGAGGCTTATGAAAGACGTCTATAACCCAGTGAGAGATGGGTCAAACCCTACCAAGTGACTTCCTGACTTAAAAGGCAAAGGACCATAATATCTTTTAGATGATGGCCAAAATGTTCCAGTATCATTATTGACTCCCTTTTGGCATCCTGCTTCTAAGCTTTCCACAATTCAGTGTCAACATGTTTTAAGCCAATCCTTCCATTAAACAAGGATTTTCATTGTTGTAGAAATGCAGGGGATGAATGGCTTGTTACTTCAGAAGATACTGAGTTATATATCCCAGAGGTGTCAGAGGTGAAGAATTGTTTAAGATCTTAACATTCCATATTTCATGTTGTACACACTTCAGTGGTAATATTATATTATTGCAATCATGAAAATTAACTTACTAATTTAGCACTAATTGAGGGTACTAAGAGTAAAATAATTTAAAATGAAATTGATTTAACGTGGAAATGCCAAATATCAAGGGAAAGGAGAAGAATTAAGAGCCATAATTCACAATATGAATTAAGTCCAGAAATTCGTCCTCAGAAAACGCGCATTTTTACAGCCCTGCTTTTCCATGTTAAATTAACATGTGTTCAAAATATGTATCTGGATCAACCTCCAGGAAGTTGTAGCTGAGGTGTCCCGTACAGTGGTGTCTCGTCAAGAGTACTGCATCATTACTGATCCCATTGACAGCAAGGGACGTAACCAGCTGGGCAAGAGGGAACTGCGTAAAGGTGTTACAAGCTTTTTCCTGCATCCAGGTAAGTGCCTTTGTTAGAGAGATTTGGAAACAATCTTCTGTTGAAGAGTAAGACAGCCCCATAGATTGGGACAGCCTGAGAAATGTTTTCCTTGCACTGTCAAAGAGAACGTTATCAATTTTATTGGGTAAGATGAGCAGTACTTTCTGCAATATTGTGCTTAGAAAGGCAGTGAACTTGAGAAGTACTTAAGTGTGAGTGGATTGGAGAATTTAAGGGGTTCTGAGGCCATAGCTGTTATGTGATTAAAGAAGAGGAGAAAAGGACAAGAAAAGTAAAGTAAAGAGGAGGCTAGATGAGCAGATAGTTAAAATGGTCAAAAAGCTGGTGAAACAAGGGGGAAATGAAAACGAGAGGGAGATCGAAAGACAAGGAGAAGTAGCCCCGAAGAGAATTTAGAAAAACAAGGTAAATAAATCCCATTGGAATGTTACAAATACAAACATTAATTCTTTTGTGTTTAAACAATGATAATTATTGTTTATTTACCGAGCCACAAAGCAGCAAGGTCAATATTCTGCCACTATTCACCGAGATTGACAACAATAACAAATAATTATTATTGTTTTAGTATATACACTGTACACACAAAGTGATCTCAACAACATTCGATCTCAACATTTGCAGAAGAAAACTATTCAAAGTCATTTTAATTTTACAGAAGCTTCAAACATGGCAAATCTAAATAACATTCGTTAAAATCCTTGTCGCAAACTAGCAAAATGGCCATTTATATAATTAACACTGTTCAAATCAGCAACTGAAAGTCTGCTGGTTAAAACATTTTCACTATCAATGGTGGCTCTAATTGACCTTCTGATCGAGCGCTTATGTAAACAAACCTCGAAAGTTCGGGCATTCAAGCAGATTGGACATATAACGCATATTGAGATTGCGTGGCAGGCGGAAATGAAATGTTAGTTTCTTTTTAAATTGAACTTGGAGATGATGCAATTCAGACACTAGTTACTTCGATGGTTAGCATTTGGTGTGGGACGCGATAGTTAATTTACACTCGTATTGCGACAGGATTGACAGGGTTGAGTCAGGTTTTTTTCCATCTTTGTTCCTTGGCCGGACGGAAACGAAATGCATTCCTCGCATTGTTTACGAATTTACCTTTGTGTATTAAAATTGTCATATATATATATGCTTTAAGGTCGGTAATAAAACAGAATGAAAGTGATTTTAGTGTGGTTTATCAGCTGCCTCAGAAACACTAGTCATTTCCTCCTTTTATTGCGAGTTGCAGAATGTTCACGACGAACCGGCATGTTTCTGTTGCACATAAAAACGATACCAGTTGTAATTCATGGCTAGGTGATGCAATTTTAGGCATTTTCTGCACTGATCGTATGGTCATAGAATTAACTAAAATATTAAAATAACTGTTCAAAACTATAGAAGAACTCTAACAAAACACAGGGAAGCCAAGAAGGGACATGGATGAACAAAACTGGAGAGGATTGAAATGGATTGAATTTGGGTAAATTTGAAAAACGTCGGCTCACCCTTTTTCAAATTTATATCAGTCTATATCAAAATGTTATTTACAATGCTGGAAAATCATTCTCAGTTGTTATGTGGCGGTGATTTTGCAAATGAAAGACTCTTGCCCTGCCAATTTGACATTTGGAGCTCATAATTAACAAAAGTAAACAAAATTACCTAAAATAGCATGACCTAGCCCCTTTAAACTCATTATATTAGGTGATGCCTCAGAAACACTAGTCATTTCCACCGTTTATTGCGAGTTGCAGAATGTTCACGACGAACCGGCATGTTTCTGTTGCACATAAAAACGATTCCCGATGCCCAAGATCGTAGGTAAGAAACGCGAATGTTTATCCGATCAAGATTTTTTGCATATTCCGGCCGAAGGTAGAGAGATCGAGAGGCGTAAACGGAAAATGTGGATAATGGCCTGTCATCGCAGTGACTCGTTTGTGTGCACGAAGGGCAGTTTAGTATATAATCAGTTGTATAGTAGTGTACACTTTGTTCTTGAAGTATAGTTATATATCATCAGTACTGTTCACAAGATTTCCCTTAAAATTCTCTTCATTCTCAAATTACCAGTTGTAATTCATGAACAGGTTAAACTCATTATATTAGGTGATGCCTCTGTAGCTTCGTACAATATTTTTACAGTACTCATTGTCAGCATGAATTAAAGCATGAAATATTTTCATTTCTAGTACTATTTTGAACTTCTATTATTATTATTATTATTATTATTATTATTATATAAAAGGGGAGAAAGGGAAGGACTCTTCTCTAGTTTGGCACACACATTAGACATGAAGCTAGGGTCATCGGTCACAAGAATCAATGCTATACCTGCCAGTTTTCCACCAGGCATAGCTCATTGAATTTTCCTGTTGAGGACGTTCTGTTGACAAAGACTGTACAGTATCTCTGTATTGGTTGATATACTGCAGAAGACTTTACTGCAGTGTATGTCAAGGATTAGCTTGTTATTTCTATTTATTTTACCTATTTATTTATTTTTTGATTGTTAGGAGAGGACTTGGAAGGTGGCATTTTGAAGTCTTACATCTTGGAAAAAGATGAAGCTTTAGTTTTGTCAGCCGTTGATCATTTTGATGACAACTCTTTAAAAAGTGGGTGAACAAGGCTTCATTTTGTTAAATTTTATTACTTTTTACTATTATTTCACAAACATTAATGCTTTTCTGCATCAAGAGCAAGGGTTGCTGGTTTCAAACTTTCTGGCTTTGAGCTCTGTCCTTTGGCACTAGTCTACTCATTCCTACTTCTATAGCAACCCTAATTAGGTCGCTCTAGAACACAGCTATCATATCCAATTTCATAGGTAGGAAGAATGCCATAGACTTCTCTGAAACTTAAATCAGCTTATGTTTCGTTTTAACAAAAATAGAACCTGTAGGCTTTCAGTGATGACTTGGGTGAACTGTCTCAAAGTAATTTTTTTTATATACAGAAAAGTGTCACCGCTCTCCTGGAGATCGCTGGATGATCATTGGTCCTACAGAATATATTCCCTCTATAGAGGTCACTGTGAACTCAAGAAGGTTTAAGTGCTTTTTATGGTTCTTTCTGCTTTACCTCAGTCTGTAGTTGCATGACAGGCTTCATTTTTCTAGTCAATGCAGCACCTTAACTTTAGGTTGGGTTTCAACACTCAGGTGGTGAAAGTTGCACAACAAAGCAAAGCTCCATCGCTTGACCTTTACACGTGTACTTTTCCATGTAAATATTTTATGAGCAAGGGTTGTGAGATGGGGCTTATGGTCAATAATCCCTATCCAAGTGGACTTGTAAGTCTAACCATTTGCAGATGTAATTACAGAGGCAGAAAACTCACCAACATGTAGGTTATTTAAGGATCCTGAGTGTTTAGCTGGCTGGGACTTGAACCCTTGATCTCCCACATGGAAGTCCGGGGCCAACTAGTCTGCAGGGGCTTTTTATAACGTGGTAAAGCACAGCCTTGTTTGGTTAGGTTGTAGCTAGTTAGCTTAATTGCTAATAATCAGTTTATGTTTGTATTGCATTTGGCCAGATACATATCTCAATATGTTTCACACCATTCAATTTTATGGCAACATCATAATTTAGCATGTGTGAGCATTGCTGGCAGCTGCTGTTCGTCATTAGCCATCTCGTCCAGCCAATCAACTCTGGCCTCAAAGGTTATGTGGTAAATGCCGAAGCTTCACGCAATTCATTGTCCTTCCTTTTAGCTGGTAACGTTAACTGCTATTTAATCTTTAAGGAAAGCCATCCCACTTAGTGAAAACGAGGGAGTTTATGTCCGGGATATCCAGAGTGGTGCAGTAAGTATTTATCTGTCCTGACCTTCATTTTCGATATCTTGTTCTGGTATCATTTTTATCACATATAATCTTGTTAACTACTTTTATCTTTTTGTCATTTTTCCTGAAGGTGCGAGCTGTGATGGGCCCACAGTCATATTTATTCAATGCATACGAGAAATTGTGGGAGAAGGAACTTAGCGAAGATGTGGAAAACATTCTTAAGTGAGAAATTTGGTTCTCTTTCCCTTCTTCCTTTTAATATCCTGTGGTCTATTTCTGGTATTTCTTTGTGAAAAATCTACCTGTGCAAGCTGAGCTTGGGATCAGAATTTGCAAGAGATGTGATGTCGTGCACACATGGCTGCGTGTGGCTGCACAAGGAGAAAGGGAGAAGGCATGCCTTTCCAACTGGCATTCCCTTCCAAACTACCCAGGCCAACCCCTGCCCCCTCCTTTCCGATTTCTATTTTCTGCTTGCTCATTAACATTGCTTAGCAACACTTCTAGACAGTCACCCTTAATAATTTTTGACAGCTCAATACAGCAGCATTGCTCTTTGAGCCTTTACACTCCTTACAAGACTAGTCTTGGCCCTGTTTTAATAAGCAATTGCATTTTCCCAATGATTCTAAAGTGCATAATATATTTCTAAATCTGTTTGTTGTAGGAATGGAGGGGGTATTGGAAGTGCTGACATACGTAAAATGGCGTACTTTGAATCCTCTATTGATCCTACAATCAGCAACAATGAGGTTTGAAATGCAACACTTGTGCAATGTATTTCTTTAGTTTGTTCCTCGGTTCTTTTCATTTGCTTTGGGGTGAATAAACTCCTAATTAGGTGCTAACAAGTCGATATATTTCCTCTGAAATTATCTACTTTCTCAAAACCATAATACATCTTGTTACCCCCCAAAATTTTGCATAATCATTGTTTGCAATTTCTTCGGGAACATGAAGATGTTCCAAGAAAAATCGAAAACAATGCCTATGCAAATTTGTGGAGGGCAAGAGAGGTGTATTATGGGATTTGAGAAAGTAGAGAATTTTTTTTTTTTCCAACAAAGGGTCGTGACAAGACACGAGTAATTGTTTACCGCTGCCCCGGTAACACTGCTGTGCAGGTAACACATCTTAATTCTTGATATTATAGTATTCCAACACCATTCCTTTCGTCTTTTGAAAATATTTTGACAAGAGGGCATTTGTTAGTTTATTTCACTCTCTTTTCTCAAGAAAGTCCAAGTGCGAAATTTGTGTGGTTTTTCTACGCACTGGAAGTCTCATTGAAATAAAGGCGGCTTTAGTTAACCTCTGTAGTCATATACACGAAAAAACTGCTCAGTTCTGATTGGCTAAAAAAGAGTGCAGTGCTCCTGTAACACAGGTGCAAATTTGTAGCAAGAGTGCAAATTACAAATGCATTTTTCTAAGTTTACAGTGTAGATATATTCTTTTTGTAAGTTCAGTGGACGAGCTATTCAAAGTGCTTTTGGAAATGATCGTTATCAAAATGGTGGTCTGGGTTCTGGGTTATATCAGAAGAATGTGCTAAGTACTTGAAAAAATGCGGTGTATCAGATTAAAACGGTGAAAATGTAGGATAAATTTTAAAAGAGATTTTATTTTAAATTCTGATTATGTTCTGCTCGCTCGCTTCGCGCGCTCCGTGGCAATAAATCCTATTCAGTCACGTGATCAAACGTCATGTTTTTTAGCAGGAGCTGTTTGGGAAAGTGACGTCGTGGTCATGCGCTCTTTACAACAGTTGTAAAATCACCTCAATATCACTTTAAAATGCTAGGAGTCAACATGTTTATAGTTTTTTTTGTTAGGTGTATGACTATTTGCGGAAGGCAGCCCGGGTGATATTTGGGCCGGATCTTGTAAGTTAGTGAAAAACTTTCCATGTTTTACAGAGTTTAGGCAATCGTTGCAAAGTAGTAGAACCCTATTAAAAAAATTGAAGAACCGAAGTGTTTCAGACTTCAATCAAAACGTCTTTTGCGTTGGCATTTTGTCCTGGACAATTTGTCAAATATGTTCATCTGTACTTAAGCAGGAAAAAACATGCCCCACTGAATAGCTTGTGGTTTCTTTGAAAGATCATTCTGTGGGGACAATAGAAGTGGTAAGATTGTGCAGTCGTAATTTTTTAAGGCAAACTCGATGATTTCCTCTGAAGATGGTTCCAATAAGCAATTTACGTAACGACTGCTACAACTAGTATGAAATAATAGGTTAAATTTCAAGGGCTCGAAATAAGCGTTTTACATTTTGGTATCGTGATTCCTTTGCCTTACAACTCAAAAACACCAGGTTAAATGACCAAATTCAAGGTTTCAGTGTCAAGAACGTCAGCATATGACGGCAAATCTGTCACTCTCTTTCTTCAACAATCGAATCAAACTGAAAAATATATACATCGCACCCGTTTCTTTGATTGTATGTTTTCCTTTGTTTGTTTGTTTGAGCAGTTTGAGCAGTTTGAAGTTTTGGCAGCTATTCAGCTGATGTGGACCTGCTATACCCACCCACCCATATAATCACAGAGGACAGCCACAACACCGGGAACTTCATCCCCTACTCTTCTCGAATTCTCCTTTACTGAGCCTATTATTTGTAGTCCTGAGCAAAGTGGCTCTCCTAGAATAGCAAGGCCTTTGTAGTTTTTCTCATATATATATCTATACAAATTAACGTTGGGGTTGTTGTTGCAGTTGAACGAGACAGAGCAATCACGAAGAATGTCCGATAGCTCAAACTGAAATTTTCTTTACGTTAGCGTTGCTTTCATTTCCTTATGAAAGCCGCCTTAATTTCTCTCCATAATTGCTTCGATTTTTTGATATTACAGAGATCAGACCGATAAAGTTCCCGAGGCTCGCACCAAAAACTGCTCATGAATCGCTGTTTCTATCGATTATGGTTCTTTAGGGGCAACTTTCAAATTAAAATTGGATGACGAATAAGTTTAAGTACCCGCGTGATTATTCTTTTCAGGTTGTGCTGGGACCACATGAGAATTTTAATGTTCTTAGTTTGAGTGGTGAGTGCATTTGTTTGGATAAAGAAAGACACTTTTTTTTTTCTTTTTTCTCAGACTGTCAAGCGTTTTTCTTGCTCCTTTGCCTGAAGCGTCCTTGGAGCCGGGAGATGATTCAGTTTGCCTGAGAGTAAAATTGAGCATCCCATAAGGGCCTGGACAAACGGGAAATGTTTGGCGTTTAAACAACATCAAACATTGTTTGTTGACCAAACATACTGATGTTGAAGTGAGTGGCCACACGGTTAAAACATGTATCAAACTCCACAAGCAATGAACTATGGGTCATAAATACGTAAAAAACACATGGATACAAGCTGCTGAGCAAGCGTGGTACGATGCACGCGCCAAACATGTTTGATACGGCTGTCCAAACGAACAAAACTTCGCGAGAACAAAATTAAGTTGTTTGATCGAATGTTTGATGGCCTTCAAATTTTATCGAACACGATCAAACAGCACCAAACAAGGTGGCCAAACGGGAAAATGTTTGGTCACCAAACAATGTTTGATGTTGTGTGGTCGCTAAACATTTCCCGTTTGGCCAGGCCCAAATAGAACAAGATTACGTCTTTTGGGACTAGTTTTAGCCGGCGTCGCTCACTCAATCCTATCCGCCTTAATGTTGGGTTTAGTTGTATTGTTAGCGCCAAAACAGCTCATCAGACTTTTGCGCCGGTCAAAACTCGTGACTTCTCTAATTTTTTTTCTTTCTTTTTTATTTACTGTAGCTGGTAAACCAAAAAAGCCAAATACTTTGAAAACGATATGTCTGATGCTTGGTCCGGATTTTATCACAGATATAATAGAGGTGGGAACATTAGGCAACCGTTAAGTAATCTTTACCCTTGTCGTCTTGTAGCCGCAGTTAATCACTCTCAGGAAGAAATATTCGGGGGCCGAGGATGTTTTGTCGATCCCCATGATGATATATGCGCGTATAAAGCAAAGTTCATCATTTGATATGTGGGTGATTTAATCTCGTTACAGGTGGAAACGTCAGATCACGCACGACTGAAGATAATGATTGCAATGAATAACCTCTTTGAGGTAACACAACTTCACTTTCACGTACTTTTACGGTTTTAGTTTTCACTCTGTATACCAAAGGTTAGTCTGTTCTGTCTTTATCTTTCAACGTAGTAAGAATTTTCAAGTTTATTGAAGAAGGATTGATAATATGTTTATTGTTGATCAATTCCCGTTTTATCATGGACGTCAATCAGTTCATCGTCCAATTAGAATCGGTGACACTTCTCAGAAGCCATATCGAGACCATTAGTAAACTTAATTTGGGTTACTAGTGTCTGTAGACTGTCATTGGGTTATCTGTGTCACGAATGTGAACAAAAGGGCGAAAGAACAAAATAGGGGAGTTGAAATTCGGCTTCAGGGAAAGTGAGGGATGTGATGTAAATTCCATGCAACCCTTATTTGATTATTGGTGGTTTCAGGTTGAAAGAGGAAACGATGAATCAGAGCAAGCCATCTTTTCTGTGCCAGATTATATTGGAAACGCGTGCAAGACTGTTGGTAGGAACAATCACCCTTCACTTCCCATAAGATTAACTTATTGTAGCTGAATTTGAAAGTGAGTTGTTCGCAGTGCGTTGGTTTTCGACGCATAGCTGCATTAACGTGTCGCGGCTTCCTTACGGAATAAAAACTCTTATCCGGGCCATATCTCTTTTTCCAGGAGCCAGATTCAGATGGATAATAGGGCTGGTCGCCCCTGTCGATTTTTTATTCTGTTTTGCAGAAAAAAGGTCAATCGTTTAGCGAGTGGAAACGTAGTAAGTCCCCTAAACTTCAAAGGAGTCGGTGTCTTTCCTCCAGGCAGGCCGATTTTTTGCCAGTGATTATGTTTTTGTAGCCTGGTGCGACCCGACCCAAAGACCCTAAGGCATTCTAGTCTTTTGAAACACAGGGCCGTGGTTTTATAGTGTAGTCGCCCGTCCTGCAGGGCCCGCGGAGCGGATTTTAAAGTGGGGGGGGGGGGGGAGGGGGGCTAATGCGAACGCGTTAGCGTGGGCCAACTAGGGGAGTCCGGGGGCATGGACCCCCGGGAAAATTTGAAATTGAAGTCTTCTGAAATGGCTAGAAATGGATCTAAAATTGCCAAAAGTGAAGTTAATTTTTAATTCTTATAAAACAACGGGTCACAAACTGGTTTTCACGTTTGACCAAATTTAAATGAATAGACTAACTTCTAAGCTAAACCCAACAGATGCAACGGAGGAGTGTCACCCGGACATTTTTAAGTCCGATTCTTTGAAGGTCCCAAAGTTGCTTGTTCGATTTTCATTGAGAGCTGCAAACTCATTGGCAACATCTATAAGACGAAGTTTGTCTGTTCTCTGTTTGTGGGTATTAAGTATTGTCAGATTGCTAAATCTTGTTCGTGTCATCGTCGAGCGTAGCCACGTTTTCAGTCTCAGTCTCAGTCTCTTAAAATTATGTAATGTACTTTTTTTGTAAAAGACAGACCTGGTTTACTAAAGGAAAAAAAAAATTGTGATTTAATCAGCCAAAAAAGTGGGGGGGGGGGGGCTAAAGCCCCCCCAGCCCCACCCCCTGCGCGGTCCCTGTCCTGTGGGTAACTCTCCGATGTACTAGCATCCCATCCAGCAAAAAAAGGTGGGGGGTGGGGTGGTGTAGTGTAGGCTGAGGGTTAGTAACATTACTCCCATTAGGCCATTTCCGAGTTCATGTCTGTCTCTTCTTCAAAGCGAGGCTCAATGCGAAGTTTTTGTTATGAAAATTAGTTTTCATTCATATGTAAAGTAGAACTAATTACCATCACAAAACCTTTGCACTTAGACTCGCTTTGAAGAAGAGGCAGACATGAACTCGGAAACGGCCCATTGATTTCTCCAGGTTTAACTTGTGAAGAACAACATTGACAGTTTGCAAAATAATTTAAAACTTCTTCGTTTTTAAATGATAACATTTAGCGAGCAGAATTCGTGGCAAAGTAGCGCAAGTTCCTTTTGACGAGTTTCATCGTTATTCCACCTCTGTGATCAAGAAAGCTGTGTTTGGTGTGGACAAAGACGGAAAAATCAAGCAAAGACTGCGCTTTGATGCAAATCAACTTGTAAGCAATTTGTCGTTGCATATTTTTTCTTTTCTTTTGAGATCTTTTAAATCTCAAACCTTCAAGCATGCTTTCTCCGCTTTTGGTAACCATTTGCGTGTAGACAGAAGGCCAAGAGGTACCGTAGTGAGCACTCGTTCCTTCCTTATGTATGCTGTGGGTCATATGAACTTTTATTCTGTTTTAGGTTGTAACGAATATTGATATTCGGAGCATTGAACCTGTGGATTTGCACATGAGCGAAAGCCTCAGTAAATCTGTACAAATGGCCATTGAAATATCCACAAAGTAAGTGTGGTTTGAAAAACATGTACACGTTACTTATCAAAGACGATAACGTTGTTTTTTGGAGTGTAAACGACGCGATCATGAACTTGCACTCTGAACATTTTTTTGTGTGTATCTTGTCCTTCCTCTGACAAAACCACGGAATTTGCTTGTTTATTTTTGTAGAGACCCCGAGCTCAAAACGCTGAAGGTTTCACGCCCTTTCTCATCTCTTATGTCTGATATGTTAAATACCATACTCGCCCAAAAGTCGTAACATTCATTTGGTTTGTTTTGATCAGCTGTTTTTGGTAGTTTCTTGTAACTCGAAACGAAATTTGCTATGCATTTTGGGCGAATATGGGTCTTTAATGGCGAATTTATTGTTGACGCCATCTATTGTTG
>OX421445.1:66337106-66359606 GCA_949126865.1 Montipora capitata
CGCGGAGGCTGCAAACGTTGAGTTGAACGCAGAATTACTGTCTCAAGATATGGTTGGTTGAATTATAATTAATCGAGGTTGGGATCAGTATTCCGGGGTAGTTTTATCTGCGTTTTAAACTGGAGGGCCAACTAAGTCTCCAGGAAGCCAAACCTATGTAAAAAAGCGGGCGGGAACACACCCGTTCAAGGCGTTGGACAATAGGACTGTTGGCAGTCCTCGCACAAGAGCCAACTTGTCTCAGCCCGGCTGTTTTAACAGTCTCTGGGCAACCCTTTAACTTGATGTGACAATGGGTGTTCCTTTTGAAGTTACATTGAGTATTAATACATTGATTTTTTTAAAGTTTAATAGCGCAGCCACCATCATCATCGTTTTCATCATATAACATGATCCTAAGAAATAAAAATCCCTCAGCTAACGTCAGAGTCATCGAAGAGATAAAGAAACATTACCTAATGTTAATTTAAGAGTACTCTTGTCGTCTAAGGAATTCTTCAAAGCATTCAAATCTAGCATTTTGCCTAATCTACGTAGACCTCTTTCATAATGGCGGCCAAAAAAAATATATTTTCTTTTAATGCTAATAAGCCTCTCTAGCCTCGCTACTCGGACTAGCGAATTTCAAAAGAATTTTTGTTTCAAAATGAGGGCGGTAGGTCTAATTAACATGACGACAAAAGAATGTAAAAGTGGTCTTTTAACTGGGGGATTACTGTCTGGATTTAATGCGATGAGATTTGTAAACCTCACATGGGGCCCCGTTTAGTCTCAACGACAACTACCTGTGTACAAAAATAGAGTCAACATTTCTGTGCATCATTTCACAGGAAAGACAAGGTGAACTTGAACATCAGAAACAACGTAATCAACTGGAACTACAAAAGGCCAAGCAATTAGCAGAGATTGAGGTAGGTTGTCGTTTTGGAATCATGGAACGGCCGCTAGATGTTAGCCTAGTTCTTGGCTGAAGAGTGAAAGGCTAAAAGGAAGAATGAATGTTTGATAGGAAGAGCAAAGCGTTTGTTCCATTTGACACTTCCTCCAAAGCTAACGGCCTTACTTGTCAGTTCGCTGAAGCGAACATCTGGAATGAGTGAGATGTTGTTTCGGCCGGGGATCGAACCCATCGCAGCCGCATGTTAGATTGGTTCGTTGCCAAAGAAAAACAAGACGATTTTTTTTTGTTGATCAAGTACTTTATTCTTACAGCCTGCAGAACCAGCGTTTTTTGGCAGCAAAGGCTTGTTAAAGACGAGCTTGTGTACAGCCGCCAGCTCTCCTCAAACATTTCAGAAGAGCGGGCGGACGTACACAGGCTAGTTAAAGACTAAATGTTTCAAAAAAAAGTCCGCCAATTTAAAAAAGCAGAGTGGGATTGGCGCGAGATAACGGAGGGCGGGGAAGGGAGAGAAAAATTGATCGTCTTCTCCCCTTGGAACATTTTATCACTCTCCCCAGCTCTCCAACACTTACTATTCAAGATAGCGGGCGTTATCCTTCTATCCCCATCAAAATACAAGGCTGAATTTTTAAGATCATCATTCATGTTTCCTGGGAAAAATGCAAAGAGAAATTTAATGTTGAGGTTGAGTCAGTTGCTGGCAATTTTTTTTCGTTTGCTCTACAGACCAATAAGCTTTCAGCAATGGCCAAAGCCATTGGTTCAAAGACGATCAGCAAAATAGCTTGGTCAGGCCCCGAATCACAGGTAAATTATGTCTTAACAAGAGGCGATCCACAGTCGGCCATAATTTCGTCAGTAGTAATTAATAATTATTTTCTTCCTTGCATTCCTCCTATTTATTCTATAGCATTACCATTCTAGTGTGGTATTTACTTAGTGCTCACTCTGTGTAAGTGTTCTGTATTGTATGTGTGTATTTATTGCATTTTAATCCTGTCAGTTCCGCGGGATGTCCCTTGGGTATCGATCGTGATGCCCTTCGATTTCAGCGTTTGAACGCCATCTTGGACTGGCACACTTGGCCTCGATCTCATGTGATAGGTTGAGGCTTGCCCAAGGGAAGTCAAGGTTAATTAATACATAGCTGGGTGACCGTCCGGGCAATACCCCGTGCTGTACTCGTTGGGGAATCACGCTGTTCGGCTATCCAGCAAGAAAGACTACTGATCCCACAAAACTGATATTGCATTATAACACCTGTATTCCATAATTGTTTTAAATAAAATTACTAGCAACAAGATAACAGTCAAAATACTTATAGTATAATACCTTCATTACTGAACAAATACTAGAAAAGGGTACAAAACGATTCTCCCCAAAATATGTAACTACTTTCATGCAACCTTTGTTTAAATGCAACCTTTGTTTGGCTGAAAAGCTCTGCATTCTTACTTCAAAAGACCCGGGATTGTTGAATAAACTTTCTGAATTAGTAACCAAATGCAGGCACGAAAACAAATTCTACGCAGCCAACCAGAACAAGAGCTCCGCGGTAGTACCATAAAGTAGAGTAGAACATTGGTATTTAGCTTTTAGTCTGATGATCGCTTCGGCGTGAAACCCATGAGTAACTAAACTAAATGTAGTCCCGTATCCTGCTTGTGTATAACTACTTTCAAATACCTCGTCAATGACAAAACAGGAATCGAATGCACCTCACTACTCCTTGATTATTCAAACAAATCTGGCTGGATGCCCTTTTTAACTCTCCAATTATTTCAGGCAGCCAGGCCTCTCTCTCTATTTCTATTAGTATATCATTTAGTACAACTCATATTCTACATGAACAAAATGGCTCAAATAAAACTTTTACACCATTTACTTCTCTGGACAGGCTGGCCTTCTCAAAGGACTGGGAATTCAGAACGTGTTAATCACCGACGGGTGTACACCGCTGAACTTGTATCAGGCCCCTGGTGGATTTGCACAGGGAGCAATGATGCGCTGATGGCAACAAAAGCTAGGCCCGAAAATAAAGTTATCTGGTGGACCATTGCCGTGTTAGAGCAGCCTCGTTTTAAAAGAGAGTTTAAGTGCTAGAAATTTCTTGAGGAAACTAGATTTCGTCGCAAAAATGCTGCAATCATATCAGCTTCGAAAATAGAGTCATACGCAAAAATTGTAAGATTATGGGCCTGAGGGCAATTAAGAATTAATTTCAAGCGTATTTTCAAAAATTTCACAATATTTGGAAAACTTCGATAATGCAAGTGAAATTAATACTTAATTGCACGAGGGCACATGGCAATTTCATGTTTATCACATTTAAAGGGCAAAATTATTGAGGGAAACCCGTCCAGTGCCGCAGGAAATTACAATCCACACGCTCCTATTTTGTTTAAGTTCAATTCAATAATCGTTGCTGTCAACAGAAATAGCGCTTAAAATGTATTTTATATGAGGACAAAAAAGTAGTTTAATCTGGAAGAAGATTCTCTTGTAACTTCGCTTGCTCTAGATAAGGAACTGTTAACCAAATAATCATGCTCTCTTGATTAAGGAAAATGCCCTCCGTCTCAGCCAATCAGCATTCAGTAATTTTGGCCCGTATGTGATCATTTTTGTAAACTTGAGGAGAACTTGTGGCGTACAGAACTGGAGTAACGTACAGGAGCTAAATATTTGGAATGGCAGAAGGATGAGAACAAATTAAAACTTTGTAATGAGAGGATTTATCTCAGGTTACTTCAGTATTACAATCAACTATCTGAATTTTCTAAGAGGGAGAACTAACTCTTTGACTGGCCTTTTAAACATGAACTCTTGGTTGGGGACTGTCAAAAACCCTCAGGGCAGAGTACAGAAGAAAATTACATATGGTGCGGTCGCCTGAGATTTGAACCCGTGACACATCAGAGAGGCCAGTTCTCTACAAATGCGCCAACCGGGCCCGTCCAGTAAAGTCATTTTTGTCAATTAATTTATGGTCACCACATGAGCCTCTCAACTAGGATCATCCCATTGACCTTATTCCTGAAGAACGAAGACCACTGTCATAGGCGCTGTTACACTACAATTTTTCGTGCAACTTGTCTCGCAACGCCATTCTACAAACGTTCTCACGTTACGAAACAAGTTGTTTTATGGGTGTTACACTGAGCAACGTTTCATACAACTTCTCTCGCTTCGATGATAACACGAAGTTAAAGAAACATTTTCATTGGCTGGTTCCCGCAAACCGTCACGACACAAGTTGCAAGACGTGTTACACTGCGCAATGCTTAAAAAATTCGTCATGCAACTGCTGCAGAAAGTAGAGCTCAATTCTACTTTTCGCCGCAACGGTTTCTGCAACTGGCCTGGCAACGTTTTTGGCCGTTGCAAGGTATGTCACATTAGGCAATGATTCGTGCAACTTGTCTCGCAATGGCGTTGCGAGACAAGTTGCACGAAACATTGCCCAGTGTAACAGCGCCTTTACACTTAGTCATTGTAATATACGAGTCAAATCGAGGCTTGAACGTTCCCCCGGGCAAACACCACCCAACGCGCTAATTTTGTAGATAAGCCATGCGGGATGTCGACACTGCGAATTCTGTCCCTAAATATAAGTCGTCAACTCTGGGCCTCTGGTTTCTGAGTTCCGGTCAGTGGGAAGTTTCTTCTTAGCGGTAGTTTTACGTATCGTCAAATGCTGCTGATAGCATTTCTAAACCTGTTGTTTGTAAGTGATATTAAAAGTTGGAATGCGTACACCATGATGCAACTTCCCATCATTTCTGGGTGAAGGGCTTTGTATGTTAGCTATGCCATGCTGCTGAGGCCCAGCAAGGTGGAAACAGCTGTCCATGGCTGCTAATTGACCGAGTGAAATGGGTGTGCGCATACGTGATGAGTTGGCCACACCGGGTTGGTGTTAGTGTGTCACGTTGCGTTATTTGTTGTTTTTTATTTTTACTTTTAACCTGCGATCAGGCGTTCCTATTCTTTAGAGAGGGCGCGGCAAAGTACCTCTCTAAAGAAAAGAACGCCAGATCGCAGGTTAGGCAACTTTGGTCTAATCGAGCAAATACGCTGAACAACATGCTTCATTGGTTTCCCGGTTGGGGGGAGGGGGGGGGGGGGGTTACTCAGGTCAATTTTCACTGGGTATGTGCCGCTGGCCTCTCAGAACCCCTACCCCTTTATTGTCTATTTTATGGCCAATTATAGACCCCATCTTAGTCACTTTTGCGACCCCAACTTAGTCACTCTCTGTTTATGCGCATAAACCCTACATAAAGCCTTTAAGTTGTAATTTCGAAACGGAATGTACTGCGACTAGTTAATATTAAATTAACAGCACTACAGTTCTTTCTGTAACAACTTTTTTTTTTTACCGCGAATCTTTCCATTTTTAAATCCCACTAGCCAGAATTTTCTTACCCCCAAAATCCCGACAATTTGCGACCCCATTCTAGTAACTCGGGAACTCTGTTGAAAATGCAACCCCATTATAGTCAATCCAGTCTTAAAATGCGACCCCATCCAGTGGCACATCCCCCAATAGCCCACTAATAGGAAGTATTCCCCCCCCCCGGGAGCCCCATGATTTAAGCCAGCTTGTTCTCGTTTCTCTCTCTGATCAAACATCGGCGAAAAAACGTGGCACATAACCGACAAAGTCGCGGCACGGGGAGTGTATATGATCAAAATTGAGCACAAAATGAAGTAGTTATTGTTTTCCTTTAGGACTCATAACTCCGCGCACAAATCACTGGCGAGTTTCTTTGCCGAATCACGCCTTTTTGGTGCAATTGATTGCCGCATCAGGAGTAACCCTGGGTACCAGAGGAATTTTCTTTCAAGGTCAGAGAGAACGCTCGATGATTCGAAAACAACGGTTGAGGACAAAAAATATTTATTCTCTAGTTGCACAAATCCCATAATACACCTCTTTTACCCCCACCCCCACAAAAAAAAAAATGCATAGGCATTGTTTCTCTTGGGACATCGTCCTGTCCCAGGAGAAATTGCAAACAACGATTAGGCAACATTTTGGGGGGGGTAAAGAGGTGTATTGAACCTTCTCTCCGACCTTGGAAAAAAATTCCTCTGGCATACCAGGGTACTCAAGAGTATCCCAAGGTTACGTACACCGGTTGTCAACATTCCAGATATAAAATGCAGCATGCATGTTTGGAGTTTAAATTGTCGCTTCTCGGCTGACTTTTTCCAGCGTAAGGAGGGATTTCTTATTGATTGATATAAACTTGGAATGTTCAGGAAAGTATGGTCCAAAACTGAGTGAAACTTAAAAGATAAAATCTAACGAAATTTAAACAACCAACATTGATCCACGAAAGAGGTAATTTTTCTAATTCTTATCCATATGAAGTTTCAACTCAAGTTTCCATGTTTTCCGCTAAAAAAATTAAAAATGCAAATTTGTCTTCGTGTTTTGTTTTTCAATAACAACAGAAGATATCCTGTCGTGAAAAGATTAAGATATGTAAATTAACCAGAAATATATGAACGTTGCCCTTCAAGAGAAATTCGCTATTTTTTAAATTCAGTCAACGTTTATAAATATATAAATGAAATCGAAAAATGATAAATGTATTATATTTACATCTGATTTTTATCGCGTTACCCATTAACAATTTTTAGAGAGTTGGGGGTGGTCAAAAATGTATTCATTAGCAAACTGTTTTTCATCTGTCCGTATTTTGACGTGGGGTGGGAAAAACATCTGCCTTCATCGAGGAAAAGCCGATAACAGCGAACAAATTAGCATACACATTTCGCTGGAAATAATCATGGCGTTGTCTGTTTCGCATTAATCTAAACCAGAAAGTGATAGAACGCAGAGCTTCAGTAGGGGATTTTCGGCGAGAACAATGAATTGGATGTGTTTTTTTTTCTTGAAGTTATGTTCCTAATTCTAACAACATTGGCGGCCTTTGTCCAATGCCTCCAATCCCAGAATATTAAATTACAATAGCCCTTTGTTCAATTATTTTCCTTGACAACTGGCCTGCATAATTGAGATCGAATGTGTCGCACTTGTCTGTGCGAACAATAGCCACTGGAGTCCTCTTTTGTTTGGAACTTCCGCTAAACAGCGTGCTTTCAATTCCTTGCATATTATTGGCTCGCTAAAGGACAATGCGGCCCACACATTGAATAGCCAAAAGCAAAACATATATTGTTCGATTCGGCATTGTTCAAAGTCAGCTTGGATTGCTACCGTTTGGTTCACTGTACGTAGTGTTGAAAATTTGCCTCTGGATCGACATTTGAAGATTTTCGACCGGAATTATAGAACTCGCGCTTTTTCCTTTGTATCACGTGTTTCCTATTCCATCACGTGATTCAAAGAAATGTCATTTCTCTGCCAGTGATATTGAAGTTGTGATCAAACTCAACAATGGCCGCGGTAACGACTGCAGTGAATAACGCGATCACAAACGGGCAGCCTGAACTAGGGGAAGTGAAAATCGAAAAGGTAGAACAAATCGATACTAATGATCAGAACTTTAACTGGAAAATTACAACGACGGCGCCCTCATTTGCCGACGCGAACACGCTAAATGCCACCGTAACAGCAGAAAACACAGGAACAGAGGACACTATTGCCTCCGAATGTTCTCAAATCGATGCCGCCACTTTCAAGATAGCTGGTTTGCCAATAAAGACTCAAATTATGCCAGGACCGTATTCTGAGGTGCAGCTGCCGAAAAAGGAAAATCACGTTAAACGGCCTATGAATTCGTTCATGGTTTGGGCGCAATCTGCGAGGAGGAAACTTGCGGAGCAGTACCCTCATGTTCACAACGCCGAGTTAAGCAAGATGCTGGGCAAACTGTGGCGAATGCTGCCTGCAGCCGAGAAGCAACCTTACGTGGACGAAGCAGCCAGGTTGGACAAACGACACAAAGAAGAATTTCCAGATTACAAGTATCGACCCCGAAGAAGGCAAAAAGCGGTGAAACGACCATATGTACAAGCGCGAGTGGCAATGACTCCAGGGTGGGCTGGTGGGCAGGCTCAAACTCCGATCGCAATGAATGGGACAGCAACGATAGCGACTCAGAACGGCGCGTTTCCACCTACAGTCTTAACGCAAAATTCCCAGGTGGCTCAGGTTTTCCCACAAGGATTACAACAAGTTCAAGCAGTAAATAGCTCGGGAACTGTGACTTACGCCCCGATCGGCAGTGTCGGGTATGTTCCAACGACTCCAATTCCTGGAGGAAGCATGATTTTACGACCGACGTTCGTTACAACCGCGGTAACGAACCCAACATCTATTCAGCCTACCCCTACAGTAACCGTACAAGCGGTTAGAAGCACCGTGGCAACGACGTTTCCCACTCCAAGTTACGCTATCCCTTTGACTCAGTACGCGGGTACACCAATTATACTTTCCAGCAACAGTGTCAACAACGTGGTTAATTCCACGGAAAACAATTCAGCGCCAAAAAGTTCGGAAAACGGAGCACTTAGTACCGTCAACATCACTGCGTCCATAGCTGGAGCTATGAACAATAACTTCCCGATTATTTCTACCGTTGTGGCGTCGACTTCGGATGCCGTTCATCATTCTAAAAACGCCGAGGACCCTTCTAATGAAGAGAAGAGGGCGAAAACCGCCATCGTTACAGCAACTGGAGATGCTCCAACTGAACGCTCAGCTGTTGACCATCCACAGAGCATTGAAGTAAAAACCGCCGAAGGTTGTCGTATTTAAGCGAAGTTGTATATTCATTTCCACGATATTTCCACAGTATGTAGAAACTTTATTAGTTAAACAAGAATCTCTGAATTGTTTATTTATTTACTCGTAAAAAGAAATCGTAACATGGGGTTATTTGGCCATCTCTTACATGCCGATCATGCTCGATTGGTAGTCTTTGTTGGGAACTAATACATTGTTCCTTTGTCTTCTCAAGTGAGGTTTTGTACACGTGCTTTCTTCCTCGTGTTGTGTACTCAAATGTTGTACAGCTATATAAATTTAGGCCTACAAACCAGCAGCGATTGTGTGCAAAGAATAGGTATCATATGTTTTGTCCAGTGTTTTTGGCACGCCATCACATACGAGTATTGTTGGGTGCTTTTGTCGATCGTCACAATGCTCTCTTGGTAAACTTATAAGCTTACATTGTTCGCCGTTTCTGCGTGGTTTTTGTGCAAAAGATAGGTCAGAAAGAAAGATCAGTTTGTTTCTGTTCCAGAACAGCAAAGTACTCACAACATTTTTAAACCGAAAATTCTAATTATGCCTGCGATTTTACACGCCTTTGTGTAACAAGGTGTGTCCTACAGTTGGAGCAATTTCGAATTTCTACTTTTTTACAAACATTCGTAAAATCCATGAATTCAATTGCGAGAGTTAAATTTCTACAAACGTTGATCACCGACCTTATCAATTTCGCTCGTATTTGTTGTTTTGACCGCATTTTTTTACGTCAAGGAGTGTTTTTTTAGGATAGAAGGAATTACAAGTTTAATTCTTTGTTAAAAGTAATTCAGTACATGTAGTCAATAACCTAAAAGAAATGCTTCAATTTTTGTCCGTCACATTATCTTCAGTATTGCTTGGTTTTCATTGTTTTAGAGCCAAGGTCTTTTTGAATAGCCTAAACTGTGAGGCAGAAATTATTTAAGACTTCCGTGACGAAACCTTCTCTAGATTCTTTGCCTGATTTGGTATCATTTAATAGGGAACGCAAAATGTTTTTATGAACATCAAGTAGTTGTTTTTGTGCTATTTATCTCATTATGCCAATTCACTGGAGAACACTGGGCAAGCATAACGTCTTATATGTAAGTTTTTGGTGTCCAATTGTATCAGAAATACTATTTGACCTGAAACGAAAGGCTCTGGTTTGACTTTGCTTACTTGTAAGCCAAGTACGGCAAATTCCTACCTAGGAACAATATCTTTATCCCAGGAAGAAGACCAATGTTGCAATATAATAATATTATTTACTTGTCATGAATTACCTAACAGACAAAGTTCCTGTAATGAATACTGCTTAAGTGCTGTTCGCAGTAGAAAAGATGGCTCTTTTCCAAGTATGGCAAATTATGTATTTATGTTATGATCACATGTACATGTGTCCTGTAGGTTTCCACAGTTTTCTTTAAGTCTCATTTGAGATGTCAATCATGTAACACCATGTAGTAGTGTTAAGGCATAAATTGTTTTTATTTTCCTGGTTAGAGTGCTACAATGATTACATTAAATGCGATCACTTCTCTTCATTCCTCTCATTTTAAAACGTAAGGCCTACACTTGGAGAAGAATAGCTCGTTATTTAAGCTGAAACTAGATATTTAATACTCTCAGTACTAACGATAAAGACTGAATGGTCTGAAGGTTGCATTTGTTTGGTAAACACCTTAAAAATGAAAAAAAAAAGGAGAAGGGATCTATTTTATCATAGTGGCACTTATACAGTTGACAAATGTCCTTAGTTTGGACAGTCTCATTGTTTTTTAGGGTGTGTTTGATTGGGAATGATTTCATCTTAAAATCAGGATCTTTGCATTTCCAATCCAACACAAAATCTGAAAACAGATTTTGTCGCTGATTTCAATAATTGAAATCTGTCCTGACATGGATTTCCAATTATTGAAATCGGCGACAAAATCCGTTTCTATTCACATTTAAACAAATTTGACCATGTGATATTTAACTTCTAACATGTTTCTTTGGGTGTTTAGATGTTTTAAAGGTAGTTGGAAACTGGAAAAAATGCCTGCATATGTAATACACATAATGTGACACAACCCATGTGAACAGACACAAGAAGATCCAATACTAAAAGAGCAATATTATGATAAGTCATTAACTTTATTCAGTGGTTTTATTTAACAGATAATCTTGAACATGACCACAACCCATAAGTAGCCTTAAGTACAAAGGGTTAAGATTCTAATATAATTGATAAATTTAGGTACACTTTTAAATGCTGATTAGCCTGTGAAGCAGCGACAGATAACGCATAGGAAGGTTAGCAACATTTACAAAATTTTCGCAATTCAGTATAAGCTAAATTAATGGTAGGACTGATTTCAAGTAGTGAGAAGATTTTTACCAGAAATGTTACCTCAAGATACTTCATACCTCTGGTTACTATGTAACTGTCAGAGTAATCAGCAAATATTGAGATTAATATGTTATTGTTAAGCATGTGTGCATGAGAAAGCAGGTTCTTTTATTTCATGGCATATATATTGTAACAACAATATATTGTGATGTGTTAAAGTCAACTCACATTCATCTCCATGGAGCATGTGGTGAATGTCAGGATATAATGTTTGGGGAGTAGTTTAAAAGGGTAGGGTGGCCTCCCCCCTCCCATCCCATTACAAGTGTCTCTTGTCAAATTAGTTGAAATCCTGATTTTCATAGTAGAGGTGTTGTGATTGATCCTTCAGTTCAATTCATATTTTTTTGTGTTTCCTGTATCGATTTTATTATAGCCATTCAATTCAAAACACTCCTGGGAGCCCTCAATGAAACCAACACCAACCAGAACATTATACATTGACGTACAGCTGCTGATAGTTAGTGCAAGCTTATCTGCTGCATTTAGAAGGTGGACTCTGTAGCTGATACATTTTTTACTTTTGGTTTCCATATAGTAGAGGAGTTTATGTTAAATCCCATCATTTTTGTAGGAGGTTACAAACATTTGAGTAATTTAACTGACATGGTCATGATCAAAAGTCAAGTTTCAATAAAAGAGATTTCAATCATTACACCCTCTCATGAGAGCACTGTTGAATACCAGGCAGTTTTCATACTTAAAAGGGCTATGTAAAGTTGTTGGTCAAGCCTGTTGAACTTCTATTTACTTGATTAATACAAAGAAAAGGAGATGTATGATTTATTTTTGTGGA
The DNA here is from genome assembly GCA_949126865.1 of Montipora capitata. Lineage (NCBI taxonomy): Eukaryota > Metazoa > Cnidaria > Anthozoa > Scleractinia > Acroporidae > Montipora > Montipora capitata. The sequence goes on from OX421445.1 coordinate 66,348,910, forward strand.
GAGATTATTGGCCATTTCTTCAAAACTGAGAGCTTGAAACTTGCCTTTAACTCCTTTATCCATAACAACAGAAAAAAAGATCCATTGGAGTACCAGCATTCTAATTGGAATCTGAGTAGCGCATTACTTAGACAAAAGGCTAATGCATAGTCTCGTTATCAAAATCGTTGGCCCGGAAATGTTGGTTGGACAGGGAACACTTACCAATAGACAGAACCATGGTTGACCTCAACATCCTTTGTCTTAATAATGGTGAATGTAATTTGTAGTGCTTATCTCCAAAGTGGTGATCATTGTCCAAGGAATTTTGTCATAATATTGTCACTGGTAATTAAAAAGATTATGAAGGTAAAAAGTTGGTTAAGTTGTTTTTGTTTTCAAAACAATTGACTGCTTGAGCACAGTCAATAACATTAACTTTGTAAAAATAAACATGGAATGTAATACAAAAGCTGCTCATTTTTCCCTTCTGTTTTCAGCTTTTTGCCTTCATTCTGTTTTTAGCTTGTTCACTAATAACACAGACCGACAAAACAACCAAAGAGTGACTTTGCATGGTATTTTCCTGCAGCCCTTCAATTTGTTAATTTCCAACAAAATTTACTTAGTGATAAGATATCAGCAATAAAGACCTTAATTTTAAAACAGTAATATTTCCCCATGAAGTTCTTGAGGAGAGTATGGGAATATAATTGCATTTTATTGGGATTTAAAGGAATAGCTGTAGATGACCCATGCACCTTAATTGCATGTGCATAAGATTAGATTAAGTGAACTAACAACCCAGTAAAGATCAGAGTGATCATGCTAGAGAATAGGCACAGTTCCTTTGGCAACATGATCCCTAACATGTGTTAATATAAATTTTGATCAACTTGAGGGTTTCTTAGGTCATTAAGGAATGTACCTTGATGTTTTACGCAGACCTGGTTTTAACTGAGCATTTGCTGTTTTGTACAGTATACCGTTGACATTTGTACGACCCATTTCAGGTTCTTTAGTATGATAAGATCTAATGGTAGCTGGTTCTGCATATATGTACATCTTAATCTGAGAATAATTATTTAATTTGTTTTTATCCAAAATAAATGGAATAAATGGTGTTTAGTTTTCCTTGTGCCATAATATTAAGAAAACAAGGCCTTGTGATTTAAAACTGACTTTTCATAAAGGTCCCACTATAAAAACCAACACTAAGCACCTTCCCTTGACTAAGAATATTGGGGGTAGAATTATTATGGGTACCATCCCACTATTTTAAACTTCCAGCGATCTCAAACGATTTCCATTAGAAGTTGGCAATAGGTGGGTACTGTACATTCACTTGAGAAACAAGTGATTTGTTAAACGTAACTATGAAGGCAGGTTTACCACAGAAGAGGGAAATACTAGTATGTTCTTTTTTCTTTCATTCAGCACAATGTGTGGTTTCTCTTTAACTCAATCGACAAATGCGTTTTTTGCTACCGTCAATCAAATGTTTGGCGGCTCCTCCCAGCTTCAGACTATGTTGACTGAACTGGGCTCAACGATGTGATTTGATTACTGCGCACTCGACAGTAGTCGGAAGCTTGGAGGAGCCGCCAAACATTTGATTGTCGGTGGCGAAAAACGTATATTTTGTCGGTTGACCTTTGAATTTAAGAGTTTGCATGTTATTGAAAGGCGCAGTAAACATCTCAAAGTTTTTTCCCAAACCAACTTGCTTCATGCCATTTGTACCTGAGAGCATCAAATATATTTTTCTGGCAACTAACCTCTCATGATCTCAAAAGGATGTTAACTCATTGACACCTGGACTGCCCCCATTGACAAGTAAAATCGTCTCTGCACCGAGAGGTTTTCTCCAGGTACTCCGGTTTCCCCTCTACTCAAAAACCAACATTTGACTAGATTTGCATTAATTGTTAGTTTCAGTTTACGGTGTCCCCAATTAGCGCTCCAGTACTAGACACTCAAATAAAGTTTGTTTCCTTTCCTTTCTTTTCCTCGGTGTTAAGTGTAAAATCTATAAGTCCCTCTCCTAGGAGTCAATGGGTTAAATTCTGCATTTCACAGCAATGGCTTTCCAAGGGTTAAGTGACATTTCGCCCTTGGCCTCCTCTGCAGCTTATTCCTGCTCAAAATGGAAACCTTGAGTGATGGCCAGAAGGAATGTTAACAAAAGAAGGGCCTTTTTTATCTTTAGGATGCCCATGACTTGGAAGAAACCAATCAACTTTGTTATTAAGTTTATTGTGGGACTGTGGAGCAAAGGAAAGAGGATTTGTGTTTTGTTTGACATCACATGCCTGTACCAATCTCCATAACCCCCAACGATATCTTTGTGGAATGAGAGTCATTTGAAGAGGACCAAATGCCTTGACTGATTTCCAATTTTTGTTTTCCAAAATAAGTAGCCTTTCAAGACCAAAATATTCTTACAGCAGTCTTGGCACCTTCCTGTTTTAGTTTTTCTCCAGTTTGGTGATCATTTCACACATGGCAAGTAAAGAAGGCCCTTGGCCTATCCTTCATGTTTCGCCTTGTTCCTCTGTTTGATATTCTGCCGCACAAACCAACCTGTGAAACGAGTCACAAAGGGATATAAATGCTAATCTCCCTGAGGGTAATAAGTAATGAAAGTTCAAAAAATCTTAACACTTTTGGATTGGATTGAATAGGCCAGTTTTGTATTCTCTTGAGTGAACTGAACAAGTAATTACAAATTATTACAAAAAATGTTGTGATGCAGTGAAATGGATTCCATACAACATTTTAAGATAAAGACTAAAAACCAATATTTTGATGCTATCCTAACAGTCTAGTCCAAAACAATGAGAAATTCTGAAAATACTAAAAGAAAAATAGACATCCAAGTTAAAAGCACAAATTTTTTTCACTGCATAAACTTTTTGCCTAGATAATGATATTGGGATGGGGTCAAAATGTTGTCCCTTTTGTTTTTTAAGCCTTTTTTATCTTAAAATACTTAAACTACGGAATGATTTACTGAGATTTTTATAATCAAATTTATGTGTTAGTATAATATAGGTAATCACATGATTTCAAGCACAATATTTGCACTAAAACAGCACAAGTATTTTTTTCAAAGAAGAACAAAATTAGCGAGTGCAATAATAGTATTTGAAGAAACTTACAAGAGCTTATTTATTCCAAATTGCTTGAGTAAAATCATGTGATTACTTATTAATAATATTACATGAAAAAATACAAGATGGTTGAGCAGAACTGACCAAATAAGGTTGTGACTCAAACTCGAGGAAGAGGTTCTTAATAGAACACAATCATCTGAAAAGAATATGCCAGAACTGAGTATTTGAATTTTTTTTTTTCCTGTGGCAACAATTTATTTTTGTCGTTTAGGGAATCTCCCCTTAAAAGTATAAGTGCTTATTTGTCATCTAGGACATAAAAATGGACACTTCCCATACTTGTAAACTTTGCCTAGTTTCCTTTTCAGTTTCACATGGATTGTGTGTACTAACCCCATTGCATGCAAAGATTACTGTTTTAAAGAGATTAATATTGATTGATCGGTTGATTGGAGAACCAAAGTGGCAAATTATACGATTCTGCGTCTTTTACTTTAAAACCTCAAATGGCATAAAAATAACGATTTAGATTTATTAATATTATTGATTGGATTTATTAATAAGATTGATTGATCAATTTACTGACTGATTGATTGATTGAATTTGTGCTTGTTTGATCAACTGAAATGGTGATAACTTGCCCTCCCCACTTCATTTGAAACTTGAAAGAGAAGAAATGATAGGGTTAAATACATGTTCTGCGTGGGCCTCAAAAAAACACATTGCTCACTCAAAACTCTATTTTTATTTTAACTTGTTAGGCTATTCTACATTAATTTTCTTCTACATTAACACTAAAATGGCAACATTTTGTTACACTCTTAAATGAGGTTTAAAAAGTTATGCTTACACCTAAATATATTTTTCTTTAAGTTACTGGGAGTCTTGTAACATGAAAGAAAATGAAATTTCAGTACTTAGCTAAAGAGAAATGCTATAAAAGCAAGAAACTTTGATTTGTTAAAATGTGGTATTGTGTCTGGTAATAATAATTTGGCCAAATTCTCATTCTTTCATAGCAGAAAATATCCATTTTACCCAGCAGAGGGTTCTTTTTATGCCCTCCTACTAGCATTTCTAATGACTTACAACCCCCCCCCCCCCCTACCCTGGGATGCAATTAATGATAATAATTTACAAAGAAACAACACAATTCCTGAAATGTCCCACTCGCCCATTAGCGTTTTCAGCATTAAGGCATAAATAATTATGATATTATTTAATATTAAATTGACGATTGAACTTTTGAATGTTCAGCAAAAAATATAGACAAAAAAATAAATATGTTAACACTAAAGCTAGCAAACAACCTACTGTCATTAATAAACTTAGCTATAAGTACAACAAAATTCAAGTTATATTGCATTAAATTGTTATTGCAAATAAATAATTATTAGGCAATGTCAATAAGAAATACATCTGCCTTCAACAAAAGCAGTAAGGCATAAGTGACTCAAAACAATTTGTGAACATTTAACAGGTAAATACAGTAGCTTATGACCTTGAAGCGTTCAACTCTGGTTCAGAGCTGGAGTTTTTTTAGTTTAAAAATTTCTTTATTTGGATATAAATTAGCTCATGCATTTTCCCGTGCAAGCAGTTTCAATCTTATTTTGTCCATATTTGGGCATAAAATTGGTGTCCTAAAATCTCCAGCTTTGTTCCAAGGAAAAGAGTTGCAAGCTACGTCACTCAAGATCACGTGCTTCTGGTAAATGTTACAAACTAAGCGCAACATGTTTCACAAAGTTTTTCAAACTGAGTTAGCAAGCCAGCCGAAGAGCTGGTCATCAGAAGGTTTCTCATGCAAACTAAATTGATAATGAACATTGTTTTCCACACTTTCTCTGTTTCACAATTGTCATTCAAATTTGAGCATTTTATATGTGCCTTTTATCATTACTAATTTATCAATAGTGTAAGAGTGTAAATCTGCAGATAATATTCATAATTTTTAAATTTTAACATGGGCAGGTACAAAAATGGACTGGATCAACTCTGATCACTCACCTCGGACCGTGCAAAAAACAGTTTTGTAAGCCGAAACTATTCGACCTTTGCCCCCCAACTTCACCAAGGTTAGCTTAATGATTAGACATATGGTTATTTCTTGAGGCCTTATCATTTTTTTAAGTCGATCCAAGGTGAGGGATCGGATTGATCCATTCTGACTTTTGTACCTGCCTATTTAAGATTTAGGGTGGCTTCATATATACTAACAACATCGTAAAAATTCGAAAGCCTCAAACCCGTCTAGGACGGACACAGTTTGCCCTCCGATTGCACAGAAAACACAAGGACAACTGTACATAGAGGTAAGTGAAGTTTATTTCTACATTTACAGCTTATTTTAGCATTAATTTTTATAAGCTCAAACTTAATTTTCCCATACAAAGTCTATTGATCGTGGATGTATACAAAACATGAACCCCTTCATGAACCTGATCCATGGATTACCCTTGTGGACCACCCCTCATTTTGTGAAGTTACAAGAAGAAAGTTCTTCAGATGAAATCAGAAACCCATAAGGGTTGAAACGTGTAACAGCCCCTTGTGTGCTGGGAAACAAGCTTCTGAATATTCAATTTGCTAAGTACCATATTTGGAACAACAAGAGCGAGGGGTTTCCAAATATGGTACTTAGCACTGAAACATTCAACCAATCAGTTCGCACTGAATATTCGGAAGCTGTGAACGCGCGTTACACGTTTCAACCCTTATGGGTTTCTGATGAAATAGAGAAGCGATCCATGCACTTGTATGGACAAATCAAACAGGAGCCCATGACTAGGAGCGAAAAACAAGTTAGTTTCTTGTGATTCATCATTGAGCTCCTGCGGGAGTTTCACTCACAGGAAATTCAATCCAAAAATAAATCTCAGCGGTCATGGGTTTAAATTCAGTTGGAGCAGGAACCCATAACCTGCATTAAAGCCAACTTAATTTTTCAGGGGTCTATGAGAGACCTTATTCGAACCTTAAATTGTCCAGACAAGTGCAAGGATCACTTCCCTCTTTTGTCTTAAGATTTTTCTGCATGTAACTTTACAAAATGAGGGGTGGTCCACAGGGGTAGTCTATGGACAGGGTCCATGGACTGGGTCCACAGGGGTCCATGTTTTGTATACGTCCATTGATCGTATACCGAGCTTGGGCTCCCTGTGTCTGGATAAGATTCAAAACCAAAATAAAAAAAGGACCAGGACTTGCAATGCAATGACCTAAGAAAATTAGAAACTGTTTGACAATTTGTTAATAATAACTCATAAACTAAAGTTAATTACATAAAATCTTGCCACCTTTAAACATTTCAACAAAAAGGCTTGGGAAACAGTGCAAGTGTAGGGTGCATGATATTATAATAAGGCAGACATTCCAGAACAGTGTTATCACTTGCAATGAAATAATTTATTTTAATTAGGTTACTTAACTGTATCACATAAGTTATAAATAAAATGGTCACTCCCGACAGTCACATTTCTTGAGAACTGCTGTACAAATAATACTTTAGACAATGAATTATGATTATAGTTTATATTTACACTTAATTTCTTTTTACTCCTTTTCTAATATTCTTAATTACATGTAATTAGCATTGTTAACTTAGGCAAATTCAGCCTGTCAGCTGCAAGGTTTTAAGTGTAATAAACTATTCATCTATCTAATAATGTAAAATTAAAAAGTCACCCAGTCCATTACAGCTCTGGTATTTCAAACAACATCTCAGACAATAATTGCCGTAGGCATGTGGGTTTTACAAACTTAAAACTGACAACATTTAACCACATTCTGGCCATTTGATTGCATTTTTTCGTAACTGAAAGCTGATAAAGCAGGGAAAAGGAGAGAGAAAGCATGCAATATGTCAGTCATTTGAATGTTAAAATGCATGGACTTTTTCACAACTCTCACATGCCTTTTAAAGTCATGTCATAATAAGTACCAACTAAAATCACTTCATTTCTTGCACCTTGAGGCAGAAAGGTAACAAGCCTTTCTTTGATTTTCCTCCCCTAAGCCGCAGATCAAGCCACTTCTGACTGTTAGGAATGGTCTTGTCATTCAAGACTTCAACATCATAACTGTCAATATCAACCCCTGATAATGACGACAATACTGAACTGCTACTCATTGTACTGATGTTTGATTCCAGTTCAGGATCATCATTATCATTTGGCTGCTGTCTCTTTTTTCTGGGTTGCAGCATCAGAAGACGGATGGCACCATCAAGATGTCGAAACACATCCAAGTTTAAAAGATGGGACTGCATTTCTGAGGAAAGATTGCTCGAGTCTGAAGCTAGCCACACTTTAACATAACTGAAGTCAAGACTCAGCTGTTGGGCACCAATGAAACTGAAAAAGATGTATGATATAAAGACATATAATTAACAAAAGGCTGGTTACAAAACATGCATTTTGGAACACAGACCCGTTGCAAAAATGGCCATGCAAAGAATACAAATACATTATTATTTGAACAAAAATACTTTTACACTCTCAGCTTTATATAATTTGCATTCTGTAAGAATATCCATCTTCAGCCATGAAGGACACAAGTGACGAGATAACAGTGATCAAGAATTATACATTTAAAAGTAGCTGTGAATAACAGTCATAAGCAACCTGCGCATGGTGTGATTACATAACGTAACAGGATACCAGAAACACTAACCCCTGAGTGGGGGCTTGTCAACGACAGGATGGTGAGACTGGGTGGCAGGATCAGGTGAATTGGCTGTCAAGGCTGCAGTGTGATTGTCCATACACTTTATTCCAAAATGGCCACCATTTTAGTATTCTTTTATATGCATTTCGCCGGTAAAATTATAAAATAGTTAAAGGTAAAAACTGTTAAAATGTTTGACTAAACGTTTTCGATCTTGCGATCATCTTCACTCTGAAGATGATCGCAAGATCGAAAACGTTTAGACAAACATTTTAACAGTTTTTACCTTTTACTAATTTAGTATTCTTTTGTTTTCTTGCAAATCGGCCCTTTTGGTCCCGCTTTCAAACGGAAAATTCAAAAGAAAATTTAACCTTGAACGAGGCCAAAAGGGCCAATTTGCAATCAAACAAAAGAATACTAAAATGGCATCCATTTTGGAATAAACTGTATTTGCAGCCGTGTGGTTGGTGGGTTGGACATAAAAGTCTCGTTTGATCTCCTAAGATGGACACGATTGTGTCAAAACTTCTTTCCTTCTTCTGTTACAACTTCATAGCTACACACCCCCACTTTTCTTTTCACTCAAGCCTCCTTTAAGGGTCCTTGCTTGAAGCATTCAGGGGATAGGTTGACTTTGACAACATCTCCTGATTTAAACTCTGGGGGGTCACAAGCTCCTTTGTTGTAGTACTTGGGCTGGCATGATTTGTTGGCAAATAATCTTCTGGTGTTGGTCTACCGACACTTCTGGAGCTAGGGGAGTTTTTGTAGTTGGCAGAGGGTCTTCGTTCGTCGACTCATCAAGCACTAAGCTGGACTACAGTCTAAGCCTTGAGTAGGGGTATTGCAGTAGTCAAGCGAGGCTAGGTATATGTCAGAGCCATCCTTTGCCTTTTTCATCAGGCGGTGCGCTGCTCCAACAGCATTTTCAACTTTTCCATTGCTTTTGGGGTATTTCGGTGAAGTCGTCAGCAGCTGAAACTACCATTTCTTGCTGAAATTCTGTATTCTTGTGCTGAGAATTGCGGGCTGTTCTCTGAGACACACATGTCTGGAATTCCATGTGGAGCGAACTGCATTTTCATCTTTCTGATCATGCAACTGGCTGTAGTGTTTTCCAGTGGATCAATCACCCAGAATCCAGAGAAATGATCAATGATTATTAGGTAGTCAGTCTTCTTGAACTTGAATAAGTTAACCCCCACTTTAGCCCATGGACGGTCCAGGACATCATGTGGAGTCAGGGTTTCCTCCTGCCGTTAATTGTCAAATGAGCGACAAACTTTGCAATGAAATTAAGTCCTTAAATTCCTTAGACATGGCAGGTCAATACACACATTCTCTTGCCTGTCGCAGACAGCCGTCTATGCCTCTATGGGCTGCATGAATCTGCTTCAGCATGTCGCGTCAAAGGGTCTATGGTATAACTGCTCTTTCTCCATAGAGAATTATGCCATTTTGAACGCTGAGTTCGTTGAAATAGGGCATTACTTCAACGGAAACGTCACTTTCATCTTGCTGCCATCCATTCTGGACGACTCTGGATTACTTGGAGGTTGTCATCCAGTGCTGTGTGGGCCTGTATGTCTTCTAGTCTACCTGTACCCAGCAGCAAACCTTGAATCATGTTCATGATCTGGACTTCTGTCTCCAAGGGTGTTGTATCAGTGTGAGGCAAGTATTCTCTGCTTTAAGTGTCTGCAAGCTGCATTTAATTGCCAGGTCTGTAGGTAAGAGTTACGTCATACACAAGTACTCGTAGCAAGAGGAGACTTCTTTATGATGGTTTCAAGCGGCTTGTGGTCAGTTTGTACCATTCTCTACCGTTCTGCCATAGGTGTATTGGTGAAACGTTTCTCAGCCAAATACCACAAATAGTAGCTCCTTCTCAATTTGAGCGTATCTAGTTTATGCATCAAGGCTCTGCTAGCCAAGTTAGGGTAAGGACTGCATCCAACCCAGTCTGTGAGGTGTCGCTCTGAAGGGTAAGTTCCTGCTGAGATTCATAATACTTCAATACAAGAGCTTCAGATACTGATTTCGGGATTTTTTGAAAGGCTTGATCCTGATGTTTCATCCAATGCCACTCTACTACGTCTTTGGCGACAAGTTTCCTGAGAGGTTCTCAAATTTCCCTTCGGTGGGAAAGAAATTTATTCAGGTAATTGTTGAACCCCATTAATCTATGTACTCCCGCCACGTCTGTTGGCTTGGGCATCTCTAGCACTGCTTTTATTTTTCCTGGGTGGAGATTCAGTCCCTTGTCTATGAGGAGGTGCCTGATATAGGGGACTTCACTTTGTGTCAATTTTACTTTCTCTTTGTTAAGTTTCACAATGCGCTCTTGGCACCGAAGCACAAGATTTTCCAACTTTTCATGATGATCACGATGTTCCCCTTCATGTGTGTCTCCTTTACCTTACAGTAGAGTATCATCATGTATGGACATCACCCCTGGGAGCCCTTGCACTACTTGGTGTTGGTGCCTTTGGAATTCCTCAGGGGTGGACGACAGTCCAAAAGGTAGCCGCAGCCAACAGTACCTTCCAAAAGGGGTATTGAAAGTGGTCAGTTTTGAACTCTTATCATCTAGCTCTATGCCAAAACTCATTCTTCACATCGAACGTACTGAACACTATAGCGCGGCTGAGGTCAGGCAGAACATCCTCAATTGTGGGTAGAGGATAGTGGCTGTGTTCGAGGACCTTATTGAGGTCTTCGGGAACTAAGCATGTTCTCAAGTTGCCAATGGGCTTTCTGACTACAACCAAGCTCAAAACCCAGGGGAAGGCTCTGTTAAGGGGGCTAGGATTCCCAGGTTGTGTAAAGGTTGAAGTTCTTCTTTGAGATGTGGCTTCAGTGCTATTGGAACCTTAATCAGCAGATGTACTACGGGGATGGCGTCCAATTCGATTTCCAAAAGGTCATCAA
>OX421445.1:66367106-66377106 GCA_949126865.1 Montipora capitata
CCTATGGGGAATGGTCAATTACTTGACCAAGACTTGAGCATACATTGTATTACAAAAAAAATGTGATTAAGACTAAATTAAGCTGAGATGACGACACTTCAAGATGGTCCAAGTGTCATAACCAAGTCAAAATGGCTACATTTGTACATGAATTAAGACAATCGATACAAAATGAAACCAGCAATTAAGTAACATCTCACCTTAGTCAAAACAAAGTATATGAAACTTGTAATATGGCCCGTACCCACCCCTAAAGATAATGCTGTATCATTCCGGCACTGCCAGAATTAAGGAATTTAGTAGATACCATCATAACAATACGAACAATTTACAATTTAAATATTTCATTGAAACTAAAAGAAAGGTACGGAAATTTTGCAAAAACATTTTGAATCAGAGCAAAAATTCCATACAGAAAGTTTACATCGTAACATCTTTATGTACTATATGTTTGCTAGCTCAGACATCTCCAAAATTCCAATTTACCACAATTGCATGTAATCTCACATTCTGATTGGCCAATTTGCCTTTGTCGATAAGAGTCTAGACAACGCTGTACGAGTCATGCTTGCGTCAATTTGTCATGCAATGTAATAGCCAATCAGGAATGCCCATTTTGGGAAATAAACCAATTATATTGTGAGAAAGTTAGAGACAACACTTGCTCTTTTCTTTGTGTCATGATTTTGGTCACGCTCTGAAATAAAAACTTTCTTTGGCATAGAATATTGTGGTAAAAAACAAATCGAAAGTGGTTCAGCGTTGTCTGTACTCTTATTGACAACGATATTCATCATCACAGTGGTCAAAATTTGTTGTGGACTCACTCGGATGCGCCTCTTGAGTCCACAACATTTTGACCACTGTGATGATGAATATCGTTGTTAAGAGTACAGACAACGCTGAACCACTTTAAATTTGATAAATTTACTATTGTAAGTAATTTACATAGTACACCTGACTGGCGACTCTTTTTCCAACTCTTTCCTACTGGCATAGCCTCCTGGAAAAACTCTGTTGACATCTGTCTCAAGTCCTTTGAAAAAAGTGCCCATGACTTCTTCACCAAACCCTGGAGAGAGAGAAAAAACTTTTTTAACACTAAATCTGCTGATCAGTCTTTATTTCTATTCATGTCAGATGGTCTTACATCCTAATCCAAACATTTTCGTCATAGCAGAAAAATAATTATTGATGATTCCAGTCCTACACCAGGCTAAAAGCTATCTTCTGAAGCTAACATCATTGCAAAAGAGCCACCATTTCGTATATCAGTCCCAACAGTATATGGGATGTTTGTCATACATGTATGAACTTAGTTTAATCACTAGTGTCCAATATACCCAAGCTGAGTTGATTTATCTCAACGAGTTGACAATTCAACTGAGTGAAAGTCAATTCAAAAGAAACAGAAGTCAAGTCATTAAGGACGGGGCCTACTAATTCAGAGGTATTTTTGCACAGTTTACTGAATATTCGGGGAAAGCAGATCTTAACAAGTGTCATAGAAATCCAAAAAGAAAATTGGGGGTAACTACGCATTTTTCGAAGATAATTAATCAACAATATTTTTTAAAAGCTTTAAAATACAAAAACGCGAATATTGGTCTTTCTCCAATGCCTCCCACCTTGCCATATTTTCTCTAAATATCTTGCAAACTGATTTAGGATGAAACAGATGGACCAGCGTTCAGAATGAATCAACTCAGTTCAGGTGTATTGAACAACCCTCAGTTTAATGGCCAGCTCTTACAAGTTTTCTGTAGCTCAGCAGTAGAGCAGCCCAACTGGTGATCAGGAGGTCAAAAGCTTGACTCCTACAGTAACTGGAGCACTCAGTTTTTTCAGAGAACACAGGTCATAACAGAAAGAATTAACTAATGATTTCAACATATAAATAACTTGAAGGTGAAATTTTTCTAGGGTACAGATATTTTATATTGATACATTTTAGCATGTTTAGCAGATGTACATGTTTTTTCTGAGCTCATATAATTTATTCCTTTAGTTTAAAAGTGTAAATATAGTACTTAGTTCTATAGTAGTTAATTAGTTATTAATTAGTTATGTATGTACCGGTATCTGTGTCTCTCAAACAGTGTCTCAAACTGAAAAACCAACCTCTAACTGCTTTTGTTGCTCTTGTAATTGTTTATAATGCAGAGAAAGCGAATTCCAGCTGTTGCTGTCATCATGAACAACACACAACAACTGAACAAGGTTAAAGGTCTTCTTCACTGACTCCAGTACAGTCAATAAATCCCACTGTGTAAGCAACAAAAACTGTTCCAATGACCATGACGATAAGAAATGGTGCAATTTTATGTCAAACCAGTTCAAAGTAAAGGACAACAGTGCATGAAGGCGACAAAGGCAAAGTGAAAGTGCTAGTCTCGTTGACCGGAAGCTTTTACTAGAATGAGGCTCAGATTGGCTGGAGGGTCGCTTCCAATAAGTTGTTATCTCAAGAATACTGTTCAGAGGATTAAGAAGTGTGATCATGGAGCACACAGTCCGTGTCCCGGGAACACCATCTTCTAAGTCATCACTCATCCGGCATCTGTCAGTCAAAGATGTCCCAAGCAGGCTGCAAAAGGCTGGAGGAAGACCAAACCAAAGGTGTTCTCAAAATTGAACCAATTAGGATGATGTGGTTTTTTGCTTTTATCACTCCAAATTACCATATTAGAAAAGTCTTTTGGGGAAAGGCACTTTCAGGGCAGCAGTGTCTGTGGTGTGCCAAGGAGTATTAAATACATCTTATTGGATGGTTTCACACATAATATGTGCAGATATTTTGCGAGTTGCGTAGTATTTTTCTGAACCCCGCAGGGGCGAGGAAAAATAGGAGCAATGAGCAAAATGGCCGTGAGTATTATATGTTAAACCATCGAATAAGAGATTTATTATTCCACTACAAAAAAGGTGTTATTTTGCTCAATTTTATTTGGTAAGAGTATTTTGAAAAAAACAAAAAAGGATCATCCGTCCTTCAGGGGGCGCGCGAACAATAAAAGCAAAACAAAAAGCCAGCCAAAGATCTTTACTTGATTGGATAAACAAAATGACAAGAGACAAGCGATGACAAGCTAAATTCTCAGGCTTTGCATCGTGTTCAAAACAATTTCTTTCATTGAAAAACTCCCATTCCGTCCGTATTTGCCCTGTTCTAAACCGGTCAAACCGGGACACTACAGTGTATTACCGTCTCATATTTTGCACATTTTCTTGACCAAATGGCGTAATAGTGGAATAATAAAAGTACTTATTATATACTAAGAAAAAAATATTGCGTTTCTGATTGGTCAATGACCAATGCACAAATAGGTTAAGTCCGTTATAGAGTGCAATACGGAAGTTGCTATGGAAATAAAGCCATGGAGTATTTTTGCTAAGTATATAATAAACAAAAAAATCGTATGAACTTGCTTGTGCATTTCAAGATTTATGGTCACTCCTGATGTTTTGAAAGTTCTCAAACTTAACACGCCTACGGCTTATGCAACTTTGAGAACTTTCAAAACAACATTCACATTCAAACGATTTCCTATACTCATTATTTAATTACGCAATAGCTTAAATTTTGACTCAAATTTTACCCAATGTTGCTCTTTCTCATTGTCAGGGGTTTCAATAAGCACCGATGGCCGACGAAAAGTGTCGGCTACTTCGCTCAGAGAAGTCGGCTGCTTTTTCCCCTAAATTGAATTAACTGAAGGATTCCATCAAACCTAAAGTAAAATTTATTTTTGATGGAGTTGAATGTACTTTTTCTTAACATCAATTTCAAAATAATTATCAGATTTGCTACTGCCATCTTCAAGCTACAATGAACGGCATTTTTATGTAATTCAATTACATTTAGTTATGTCCGCAAACATATCAAGACGTTTTATGCAAAACAGGTTGTTATTGAGTAATCGTTGCAACAAGACTTGTTTTCCACTAAAACAGTAAATGTTTCGTTTACTTTCAATGGTTAAGTATTTTCGTTTGTTCAGATTAAAATGACATATTCTTATCTTTCGACAGAACTGATTTCTCATGTTGACCGAACAAAATTATTGCAGTTTGTGTAGACAAACCAAAATGTTTCAATTTGCGCTTCAAAAAACGCACAAAAAAGTTTGCCGTTCATGGCAGCTTGAAATAGGTAGTAATGATGACACGAAGCTGTCAAAACGTCATACAGTATAATGTTTAAATTGTTACAGTAATTTTCCTTTTGAAATGGTTTACCAAATCTTAATTTGGTGCCCAGAACGCTGGAAATCGCATTTCAGAGCTTCCAGATTTCAAATTTTTCTGGGGGACCACACCCCCAGACCCCCTTAAACCCCTGATTGTAGACCATCAGAATAGATAAAAACCAAAGTGTGAACAAAAAGAGTGGCTCATCTTGTATGAAGCAAGAATAAAAAACTTTTCAAGGACTTACAGCATGATACAAATAAAATAATATATTCTAATGATACATGTAAATAAAGTTCAAGTACTCCTTAATTAAAGAAGCCTCATAATATTCAAGGGTTCTTAAGTTATGCTTCTGCAAGTCATAGGTCTTACCAACACTATGGAAACTTACCTGCATCCCAGCTTGATGCTGAAGCTAGACAGTGCAGATAACAACTGACCACTTGAAGAGAAGTATTTCCACCTGGAGGCAAACAGTCTGTAAATAAACTAAAGTTAGTTTGGTAATTTATTGAATTTGACATGATCCAATAATTAACTTATCCCTAACCCCAAAAGAATCCACAAATAATATTTATAACAGTTAAAAAACATGACCATAACTGAAAATGGATAGATACATGTAGTATCAAAGAAACTCTGAGACCAGGATCCACAGTAGAAGGGAACAGATCAATTCCCAGAATACAAGTACTCTCACTCAGTGAGAGTGCCATGTTGTTTTTGATATTATTATTATTATTATTTAGACACGGTTTGCTCTTGCAAATAAGGAACAGTTCGTGTAGAAGACAATAAAATTATTGTTCGTCTTATGCTCATCAATTCGTTGGTAGAGATGTCCTTAAAATTCTCTAATACTCTCTAATTCCTAAAATTTGTAAAATTATTTGACGGTAGCCTTGAAGGCCCGTGCTATGTTAAGCAAACTTGAGATAATAGCTTTCTGCATCCTTCTCAGGGCATCCTTTCCTCTAGCACATCAATTACTATGTTGCACTGTTCCACGACATAGCCAGGGTACTGCTTCCTTAACTCCCAGCACAGTTCTTTCTACAGTTGTCTAACCAGGGGCAACTCATTTCCTCCTGTGATCCACAAACCTGGCGTCCACTCTGTTGGCCTTGACGTAGCTTTGTTCGGCATACAATCGTACATCCCAGTAAGCTTGAGCTTCCAGAGATTCATACACTGGTTTGGGTGCCACTAACGAGTACCATGGTGGTACTGAGTCCACTAGCTGCAGGTCTTTACACACCTCAAAGAACAACACCTTAAGTGCAGTGTTGTGTCGCTCCAAGTACTTAGACTGTGCTAAAACAGGACATCCCACTAGAACATGCGCAAGAGTTTATGTAGCACCTCCGCACAACCTACATGTGATCTCTCCTTGTGATCTTTGTATACACTCTAGTAGGGGTGAGCTGTTCGTAAAGCTCCAGTACCCCGGTAATCATGTGGGTGGGTGCTGAGGGCCACTCCAGTAGCCAAGCAAAACACTCATCCATATACTCAGATCTTCGTCCTGCCACCGTGCACACAGAAAGCGACCATGCCACTGCTCGCTCTCAATCTCTTCCTGTAACTTCTCTGTCACAGTCCTCCTGAAATAACCCTTAAATTTCTTCCCTTTAATTTCTATATCCGGTGCTTGGCGCGGGCTGCATAACGGGTTTGGATAGTTCTAAGTCAAACCCGTGTCCAGCTCCTCTGCGTACTTACATGCCTTCTTAACCAACAAAGTGAATCCCTTCTCACTCGCCCTCTCTTCAAACTTCTGAACTAACCTCATGGTAGGATCTGTATTCTCATACAGCTTAATTGCAGATTTCATTTTTGTTAGCTTGTATTCTTGCTCAATTGAGCATAGGCCATGCCCACCCTTGTCCCTGGGTAGATACAACATAGCCGTCCAACTTAGCGGATGCTTCCCTCCGTTCTCACAGATTATCGTCCTCGCCTTTCTGTCGATCACTCTAAGCTCTGTAATAGGCCAGTGCTGAGTCCACGTCAAATAGGAGAGAACTGGAAGAGCAAACTGGTTACTTGCAGTCACACGGTTGGAATTAGACAAAGGCTACTCCAAATTAATGACAACCTTTGCAGGTAAGCCTTTGCTGCACATTCCAATGCCAACTTCTCATCCCGCATCACAGTCTCTCTCACCCCTAGAAACTTGTAACTGGAACTCGCGTCCAGGCTTTCCACGACCCCCTCCTGACCTAACCTCACACCTGCTGCATCGTGCACTTGAGCCCTTTTCCTCACATTCAATGTTAGTCCAATGTCCTCCATGGCAGCACTGGTAGATTTTAAAACTCTGTTGAGCTTAGCTTCAGAGGACGCAAACACTTTCAGATCATCAATATACATTAGATAGGATACCTCGGCGCTTATAGGCTTCAACAACTTATATCCCTCAGTAGCTTCCAGTGACCAGGATATTGGATTTAAACATAACGTAAAGAGGCGCGGGCGGAGTGAGTCTCCCTGCGGCAAACCCCTGTTAAATCGAATACAACCAGAGGTTTTATTATCATCATCATCATCATCATCATCATCATCATCATCATCATCACCAACTTTCTACTCTTGTCCTACTTGGGGTGATTAGTTGCGACTGGACTTCACCCAGAAGTCTAGGCTCATCAGCTGTCAAAGGACTGTATCAACAGGTCCATCGCCTTAGTTTGACTTCCTTCTACCATAGGACCTTCTTAAAGTGCCCCTAACCCTTCAATTTGTTTTTCTTTTTGGTAGATTTTTATATCTTTCAAGAACTCATTTTCAGAATTTAAAAAAAAAAATACTGAATCCTGATTTTTTTTTTTAATGACCGCTAACTGTGAAGTCAGTCTTGACTATTTTTTCACCTATCGTTTGCATTTAGTACCTCACTAGGCCAAATTTGTCCATATATCGAGCGTGACAGAAGAAAAAGGCATTGTGCAAGCTTGACTTGTTGGAATGCCCTTTTTTTATGTCACAGCTAAAAAAGTGTCAAATATTGGATGCTTCTCATTGGCTCGTTCCTAATGAGCCCACAAGACAATAATTTGTCCAGAGGGACATATAGGTATATATATATAAAGTGGAACCCCGTTAATACGGTCATCAACGGGCTGAAAAAATTTAGCCATATCAATGGGGTTTAATAAGATGTATGAGGTCTGCATTTATGCCATGCACTTCAAGGGTTTTGATAATCCACTGGTGTGAGACGGAATTGAATGCCTTTTTTACATCTACCCAAGTGCAGGATAGGTTCTTCTTGTGGAAGTGGGCGTCTTCTAATATCATCTTATCAATCAGCAGATTATCTATGGTGCCCATTGATTTTGCTTTGCCTCCTCTTTGATCGATTTACATCAGATTGTTCTTGTCCTTGTGTACCTGTAGTTGATGGTCAATCACTGACGTGATGAGCTTGTATAAGGTGTTTAAACAGGTTATTGGACGGTGGTCAGGAGCGGATGGGTTATCCTTCTTCGGAATCATAACACTTCTTCCTAGGGTAAGCCAAGCTGGTATCCCTAGTCTCTCTGTAAGTATGGTGTTCAGTGCTGTTGCGATGTCTCCATGAAAGGTATCCATTTTCTTCATCCAATAGTTGGTGATTTTATCTTTACCTGGCGAAGACCAATTTCTCTTGTTTTTAATACTGTTAGGGTTAGGGTTAATAATAATAATAATAATAATAATTATTATTATTATTATTATTATTATTATTATTATTATTATTATTACCGTAGTTATTCAGTTATAAGGCGCACGGTTTTTTCAAGAAAAATCTGTCTTTGGGTGGCAAGTTAGTGCTAAAATTGGGGTGCGTCTTATAGCAAAGTATTTTTGCGCAACATAATCTTTAAGATCACAATTTGAGAAGAACTTTTAGTTCAAACAACACAAGAAAAGGACACTAATTGTCTATTGAAAAAGAATAGTGCTTTTAGAGACCTTTAGAACACAAGAGAAAAGCGAACAAACGGAAATTTGCATACGTCCTTAACAGCACATGCTCAGTAACATGATACCCATGACAACAATACTATCGTTCGAGCCTTGCTTCGAATTCCGAGAATCGTCTTTGTCGTTCGCATGAAAAGTTTCTTCTCTGAACAAACAGTGTGGTGATAAAACATACCTTCTTTGTCCATCCAGCTTTTCTTGTGCACTGAAATTTGCATCCTTGGTGGCGTGTTGATATTCAGCTGTCTAACACGTTTGAATATGACTTTCGGTGAGAGTTTTTCGCCGTTCGCTTTCTCTTGAAGTAAGAAGTCTGAACTCTGACCATTTATTAAGTCGGAAGGTTCAAATAAACGCGTGTGCGTTTTATGTTTATCATTTCAGGTGTGAACTTTTAGCTTTTGTTTTACGTACAGGTGTATATCATTAAAACGTGTGACTTTTTCACTTTTGGTTACGTTAACAAAAAGAGTTCGCATGCCAATCGTGTATGGATAATTGTTCTGAGAATTATCACACCCTTTTGGTAACTCTCAATTTTTTGGTGCGTCTTATAACCGAGTATTTTCACGTAATTTTCAGTTTGAGAACTTAGCTTGATTAAATTGCTAAGTTTGGGGTGCGCCTTATAACCGAATAACTACAGTATTATTATTATTATTATCATTATCATTATCATTATCATTATCACTACCATTATCATTAGTATTTATTTTTTTTATTTATTATTTTTTTTCTTATACCAAGCAGTTTTTATATAAATATTCAACTGCACCTTACATAATTTATAAAGATTTAAGACTAAGACTTAAAATTTACAATCCAAAATTCCTTGCTGCAATGCTAGGATAAAATATGAAATAAGATTATAAATTTACAATTAGGAAATCCCTAATAAAATGCTTTTAAGTCCACTTTTAAAAATTTCTGGTGGCCCCTGCTTATTACCAAGCTTGGAACGTGGAGGGCGTTTGTAACAAACTCTCTTAGGGTCCAACCTTATGAGGGCATCTTTATTCCAGGAGCAGCTGCCAGCTGTGTCTTTACAACAGGTATGCAACCTTTTGGTCTACTGGCACTTCAGCTCTGCTTCTGTGGCTCCCATATTGGGACTTTGAGGCTTGCTTGCTGCCTTATGTTATGCATTATTCTAGGTACAAAGACACAGCTGCTGGTGATACCTTGGCAATCCAATCATGCCCTTGGTGGCTGGTGCCATGCACGTCATCATGTCTGCTATTGTTTGAGTTCCAAACTTGTTATGGGCACCTGTTTGCTTTTACCCAGCTGTTATGGTTTATTTGGTTTTTTTAGCTCATAATTGCCTGTTATGGGCTCCAAGCTGTTATGGCTTCCTTAATCCTTCTGTTATGGACCCAAGTTTTAGAGCAAGTACATGCATGTGGATCTTTTTCTCTTTATGCTACATGTGCTTATTGGATTTTTCCCTGCTCTTATTGCATTTATCATTGTGTTGCAGCAGCTGTACAGCCCATGGTGGAAGAGGTCATCTTCTCAGCTGAATTTCATGCAGATTGTTTTGACCATCCGGACTTGCGACAGCTAGCAAAGGCATTACCAGCTGTATTGGTTCATGATCATGCTGTTACAACCGTTGTGACTTATCTGCACGCTTATAAATCCTGGAAGTCATGGGCCAGTTGTCACGATGCTGCTTTTTTGCCAGCAGATCCTGTGGTCTTCACACTGCACATCATATCTCTCATTCAACAGACCCGGTCAGTGTCTTCGGTGAATTCTGCAGTGTACGGTGTGAGTTGGGTTCACAAAAAGAGTGGCTATCAGGAGCCGGGTGAGTATTCGGTAGTGAAGC
Source organism: Montipora capitata (assembly GCA_949126865.1). Taxonomy (NCBI): domain Eukaryota; kingdom Metazoa; phylum Cnidaria; class Anthozoa; order Scleractinia; family Acroporidae; genus Montipora; species Montipora capitata. The sequence continues at coordinate 66,377,104 of OX421445.1, forward strand.
AAG
>OX421445.1:66382106-66397106 GCA_949126865.1 Montipora capitata
AAAATAATTTTGCTTTCATTATCATTTTAACTTTTAAGGGTAATAAGAAATATTTATACCATAACTTTACTCTGTAAAAATTAACAGTGAGTTAATGCAACAAAAAAATATTCTCACAGTTGAAAAAAAAGCTGCCAAATGCCACATTTTTTTTACATACCAGAAAGACGCAATGACTCCAACATCCTTACAATGACCATTGTGAGGAAGTCCGTCCAAAGAAACGATGACCAAACTAAATCATCTTTGCTGTCCATGTATTCTGGGAATCCTGACAAGGCATCGATTAGTTGTCCTCCAAAACTGGACCAAAGTATTCCATCATAATGAGCCTGAATATGCTTCATGGTTTCCCTGTCCAAAGGTGCGTTCCACTGCACACGCTTGTTAAGACGTGGTGATCCCTGGCCAGGGAAATGTCGGAGAATACCATGTGCCTCTGAACAAGACAAAACATTTGTGCCACTCACCCCTCTTTTGTCACGCCCTGTTTCTTCCATGGATGCAACATTGCCCCCTGGGCTTTGAATTGAAGGGAGAACAACAGTTTTTCTCTCTCTGGCAACATGAACACCAAGAATGAGTGTAGTAGACATTGCAAGCTGTGATATAAAATTTGTAAGAAATGTCTGTTCTTGTGCGTCAAACAGAAGCAATGGGGAATCAGGGTCTAGCTTCAAAAGGGGGATTTGATTTCGGTTCAACACTGTTAGTACACCGTTTTTGAATTTACTTTCAGTTCTCGTGTTCCCTCCACTAAAGAAAACACCAAAGTCGTTCCACTTTAAGTTACAAACAAAGTCGTAACTCATCGCCTGTGTGACCTCTTTATGCTCAGAGATAAATTTGCAAACATGAGATGCTAATATCTTAGAGCGCACAGAGGCAATGCTATTCATTAGTTTGTTCAAAGACATTAAACAAACATCACTGGAAATAGAAAACTCTGGGCCTAAAAATGCTGCTAAACTTAATCGTGAACACTGTCTTGTTTCGCTCAAATTAGGTAGTCCTCTATCGTCAGTGTCGAGGCTTTTGTAATATTCAACGAGGCGATTGAAGTCTTCAATTCCTTGACAAAGAGCGCTTAACGTTTGCTGACTCAAACGCCATTTCCAGTTTTCGGCAATTCGCCAAACGCACCACAAAATGCTGCCGATAAGCGACAACGCCATTTCTTCTTGTTGATGAAGCCTTTGATAAACTATGTTCAAATCGACCTGCATATCAGGTAATGATTTCCCAAGCCAAACATCTCCGGATACCATCTTTGTTATCGCCACTCGGTGTGAGCAATGCGTTTTCGCCTTTTGGCAAATGTCATGAAAGCGCTCAACATTAAATGGAAATTCGGCAAGCAGTTTTTCCTCATTTTCTACAAATGTTGTATAGCTCTCTGTGGATTCTTCCAACTCTCTGACAAACTCGGTGAACGCTAGAAGACGAGCTAAGCACTCTCTCTTTAACACGATCTTTGAGCGCTCAACAAATTTCCTGCTGATGTTGGTGTAAATCTCCCCAAGTCGGACACCTTGTTCAAAATGGCCAAAACTCACTGTATCATGTTGAGGATTGATACAAGTATTTTCAGTCAAGTTAGCACTTTTGAATGCCTTCCACAGAGTGGTAACATTCTTTTGAACATCACTGGGCGAGATTTGCGTGACAGAGAGTCTCTGAAAAGAGTCATCTCCGCCATGGTCGCCAACTGAGTTAGACGACCCCAAATTCATGGCACTTTTGCCGGTATTTTGTCAGTTCTTCTTCTCCTTTCATTAACGCAAATGCACAGCAGCAGAGACATGCCGTTACCACAGGTTCTTCTAAAACAACATTGAGTCAACAAGGTAGTCTTAATCCTTCAAACTTCACACCGGTCCAAAAAGAGCCTTTCCGCGACCATCTTTGTTGATAAAAAAACTAGATTAGTACCCAGTTCATCCGCCCTTAAACGGCGGAAAGGAAACAGCTGACTTTTTTTGGGCCGAAAAATAAACGCAATTGTGCTGGAGTCATATACGGATATACCACTTTGTGGCACAAAACTGGTTTGCTTTTAAAAATCCATTCCAGGTGGTTTTTCAGTGACCAAATGTTTGTTAAGATTAATATGGGAGACAAAACACGTTTGTAAATAAACGCAGAATGATGCTGACCACAGTGGCCTTGAGTTCCGTGAGTTGGCGCTTGACGCCGATTCAATATGAAGATACGCAATAAATTGAACCATGAAGCCTTGGATAGGCCCGGGCTGTCCTCTCGTTGTTAATATATACACAAAAACTCAATGATAAAGACAATAAATATTTGGGAGGTGGTTACTATTCCTGTGTGCTAAAAATAGCTGCAATAAATCTACCAGGTGTCTCGAAGCACTCTTGTTCTACGTGTCCAGGGCTCCTGATATTGAAACTTTAGCTTTGTCGGCTTCATAAGTTATGACAGAGCAAATTGTCATCTTTGCGTTAATAGACACTCTCAGGGGCATGTAAAATGAAAACGAATGAAAAATGACTTGCACTCACTACATTAGCCTACATTAGCCTTGAAAAAAAATGTGCTTTGTTCTCATGCGCAAGCAATCTCTCATCTTTTAAAATAATAACGCCTGGTGTATACTTGCGGATCAGGAAAGCGACCATCAAAAAATTGTTGCTCTTCTTCTCATAGCGTAGTCAAGCATTTAAGACATGTTCCTGCACAGATGCACCAAATGGGCCGTAAATCAACATATAACCATAAGAGACGAAAAGGAGATCCGGTCTCTATTTGAAAATCTATCAACTTTACCGACAAAAAGACAACGAATTAAAGCAAAGAGAGAATTTGAAATAAAATGTAAAAACGAAGAGGAAAATATCTGACAAAATTATACGCAATAAAGAAAGACTCCAGTCTTAATTTGTTGATTGCATGCAAATTCCTGTCAAAAGCATGAAAAGTTTTCATTTGCGATTTTAAACATCTTTCTTCTTCGTTTTCGAATTGCTGAGGAAGAAGGGATGAAGGGATTTTTTAGCCCTAAAAACATGTCACTTTTATTTGTATTGAGTGCAAAACAATTTTAAATATTCAGCTGTTAATATCAATGATATTTATGTAGAAGGGCAATACATCGCTAAAAATAATTTCATTTACATATTTGTAGTTGTTTTCTTACTTAAAACGAAAAGAAATATACGCGTAAGTCAATCCCAAACATGTTATGGTATGCAGTTCGAAAATGAAAGGGTAACAATCTTGCAAAATTCCTGTTGACGATAAATCACAATTTGCACCTTCTGGATGTGCTGCACATGGATAAACACAACGCTCGTTCTTGAACTTGAAAAAGAATATCTATAATTTCTAATTCCCTTTATTCCGTAAGTGTCTTTGTGTGGGGTCGATCACAAATAATTTCCTCAAGTTAAAACAAGTATTAGTCGTATCTGCTAAAAATAACGAAAAAGTAAGCAGTTAATGGGTGTTACGAAACCTAAGATCTAAGATCCCGGGGACCTAAACCCTAACCCTAACTAGGACACAAGCAGTTAACCTGACATTCACTCCCTCTTTGGGAAGAACCCACACTCTATTCGTAAAGAGTGGGGGATGGAGTTCCCGATGTTGTGGTCTGTCCCATTTGGTATAGTTATCTGGTTGAACTCCAAGTATCGTATATTCTGATTTGGAAGTATGAGTTAAAGCATTAAAACTGAGTCTCAAGGAGGGATTCTGAGAAAAAAGAGTTTTCTTGAGCCATGGCGAGACGGCAATTTGCATTGTTGGCTCCCCAATTTTGAAGCAAAATCGTGTCTGCAAGAGTTAAGACTCGGAACAGTGTGATAGTATCAAGGTAACGAAAATGCGACCCCCTACGATTGCCTGCCGTCGTCCGGTAGCGCTTGTACTCATACTACCCTACACTATAGTAGCCTGTCTTAGCCTACTTTAACAGAACCTTCATTCAATTTAACGTGTATTTATTGATGCGCTTGGTTCAGTTTGTTAAAATGCATGGGGTGATCAAACTCCTATTTCTTTAAACTTAAATGCTGATTTTGTAACCGTCTCCCATCAGAATCACTAGAGATGATTTCTTTCTGAGCATTTCATACTATATGCGTTTAGCTCAACAATGTTAACGAGGAAAGAGCAAACACTCATGACGCCTCTTGTTTGTGTACCAAAACAAATACAGAACACAAAGGCCATTCTGGAATATCAAATTTTAAATCATTGCTGCCGAGTACGATCCAGCGCCCAGGAACCGGTTGCTCGAAGCGTGGTTAGCGCTAACCGTTGATTAAGAGGTATCAAAACCTATAGGTTTCCGTGGTATTTAACGCTGGTTAGCGCTAACCATGCTTCGAGCAACCCAGGCCAAGTGGAGGTTGGAAGTAACTGGGAGGGCTGGGTGGGGTTCTTTTACGTCCAACAGGGTTATGAACAATGAAGGGTTCTGAGACGAAGGGAGGCCTCCGGTTTATCGTCCTTATCCGAGAAGACTAGAAAGTCTAACCATTTTCAGATGTCATTACAGAGGCAGTACTTTCTCCTCAGCCTGAGTTTTTGATCCGCGACCTCCTGCACAGTAGTATGATGCTCAACCACCTTAGCCAACCCGACGACGGCGGTCGGTGAAAAGCTCTGTCTGTCGGATCCTTGTAAACCCTTGGTTCGACTGCAACTAATGTATTGGATTCCAAGTTCCGTCCTCTGATGCCAAAAGCAAAAATCATGGCCATTTCGCAAGTTTAAAGACGGAACTAAATCTGACCATCCAAATGCCAATACACTTCATTAGGTATTTTGCATCTGAGACCTAAGAATACTGGTACGCTTATTCTTCATCTACATCAGGAACCCTATCAGAGTCGTATGATCTACACTAAGCATCGAGCAATTTTAGCCAAAATAATAAAAAAAAAAAGCAAACAAACACAAAAACGACAAAATGAAAACAGAATTGTTTCAAGCGATGGCGGGTGATCCAACTAGAATTGTTGTTGAACTGCACCAGGTTTTGAAACTTGATAACCACCAATTTGCAGCACTCTACTTGGGTTTCTTCTGACTTTTACATCTATTAAATTTTTCTCATCCCATAAAAAAGGACTCTCAAGCGATAAGCTCTAAATAAAAACGTTAGTATTTTTATTAATATTCGAATCAGGCCTCCCATGTAAAATCAAGGTACTTATTGAAACAATGACTGGTGACTCCGGGTTTAGCCTGCCTTTCCTTGACGCTTTCCAACTTCAACTTGCGGTTTTCTGTAAATTATTGCCTACAATGAGCATCGCTCCAATAGTCAATGTTTTCTTTCTGCATTTCTGGCTGTATTTCTCACAAAAACTTCATTTGAGGCTAACACCTAATAGCGGTACCAACAGACATAAATACTCCGAATGTTCCACCTCCTTGAAGCATGATTTTACCAATACTGTTGACCAATTCTCTTCCGCGGAGTCCATATCTGCAAAAACAACAATAACAAGCTCACATGTGACAATCTCAATACCCATTCAAACAGGTGATAACATAATTTATGAAATGTTATTGTGTTTCAAGTAAAAGGCCAATCACGCATGAGAAAACCAAACTGCAACCAGACCCGGGTTGCTCAAAGCATGGTTAGCGCTAATCAGCGTTTGATACCATGATGGAAACGTACAGGTTTTGATACCTCTTAACCAACGGTTAGCATCTAATCAGGCTTCGAGCAACCGGTCCTAGAATTGTAATTAGTTTGTGGCTTCATGTCATTCCTGATCGGTTATTGCACAATGGGAAATGACTTTGTGTAAAATCAAATCAAAGTATTCACGGTTTTCAGATTTGCACAGTAGCCTTGGGTTCTCATCTGGAATTTTTCCCTGCATCCCCAAGCCTCTCTTGGCCATTTTTCTCAATTGTGTGACTAACAAAATACAATTAAATAAAACAGCTCGACTGACATAGAAGGAACTGCTAGCAGTCTAGCCTGTAATTTGTCCTCCTTCCCCTAAAAGCAAGAAAGTCCAACCATTTGTTGGAGTCATTATTAAATCAACCTTTTGTCATCTACATCTACATGTTCCAGCACTCAGCAAAGTCCCTTTTTGACTTATGGCTGTTTCTGCTTAGGTGACATCATACACCACAAGTCTTTTTAGAGACTTCACTGCCAAGCCCGCCAGTTCTGCTGGAGAGAACAGGACAGCCACAAAACCGGGGACTACATCTCCTACTCTTACCGAATAGTGTGTGGGTTCTTTTATGTCCCACAGGGAACTTATGATCATTCTGTAGAAGGTATTTGTGAGACAGGGTCTACGGTTTATAGTCCTTATCCAAGAAGACTTTCTCCTCAGTTATTTTAAGATCCTGAGTGTTGATTCGGCTGGGGTCCGAACCCACGACCTCCCGCGTGACAGCCCGATGCTCAACCAACTGAGTCACCAGTGTGAAAGGCTGAACAGATAGGACAGCATAACTTTATTCTGACAAGGTGAACTCATCAGACATTAGTAAGTTTTGAAGCTTATTAACAAGGGTTTTCTTACAGCTTTGACTCACAATAAATGAGGCCGACTGTGCTAATAAAGACAAGAAGATTGGAGAGTGTAATGTGGAAGAAAGGGACTCAATCTCTCAAATGCCCTTTGGCCAGACATGATTTTCATACACAAAGTCACAAAGTCTTAACCTGAACATTCCAGGACACATTTTCATCCGTGTATTTGTAGAAGTAACTTATACTGTAGTGCCCTATCAGTAATATAATAATATTGTTAAAGACAGTGGATTGTCAAATGCGCTTAGTCTTGGCCTTGATCCAATCAACCTAAACTCATTTTTAGACCAAGGTAAAGCAATTACAGTGCAGTGATTTTGCATGGTTTAGCTCAGTTAACCAAGGTCAAAGTGACAGACTATATTCAGTTGTGGTGATGTGGCGTCTGTATCACCATATCACACATGCATCACTGGATTCCTGCAAAGTCCACTTTTACTCTGTGTGGCACCATTTTTTCGCTGCATTTTTGGCTCAAGAGAAATGGAACAAAGCAGACAAAGTAGTGACAATTCATGTAATTAAGTGAAGCTACGATCCTCGCAGTTGTGAACGCAATTTTTGCAATTGCGTAAATGAAGCCTGAAAAATTCAGGACTTCAACATCCGCAGTTCATATATGATCATTTCATATATCATTTCATCGTTGATTCATTCCATACAGGAACATTAGAACCCACAAATGACCAGCTCCCAACGTCAGTGGCTTCATAGCTCAGTTGGTTAGAGCTTCACACCGGTATCGCGAGGTCACGGGTTCAAACCCTGTTGAAGTCCTGAATTTTTCAGGCTTCATTTACGCAATTGCAAAAATTGCGTTCACAACTGCAAGGATCGTAGCTTCACTTGATTTCATATCTGCAGTTCATATATGATCATTTCATGTATAATTTCATCATTAATTCATGTAATCTTTATGGCAGTATGATTTGTAGCAAAATCATTCTTTTTCACCTGGCTTTCTCAACATGTTGTATTAACAACGGCTGTTAATTTAATATCGAGACTTCTACTTGTCACTCAAGAGAAAAAAAGAAAATAAATTGCAATGACTGCAAGAGATGGTGCTTTCCTTCTAATAGGGAGCATTTTTATCACTTGAATTTTGCAGCAAATTTGTTGCAGTTCCTTTCTTGGTGATGCTGATGACAGATCACCTCAGGTTATTAGAGCCAGTATAAACAATGTACGACTGTAACGTGGTTTAGTAATTTGACCTAGGTCAATTATAACGTGGTAAACCCTCAAGTGTGAACACAGCATAAGTAAGCTTAGTGGCAATTACCCATGGCCAGGACAAGCAAAAGCCAAGTTATGCAGGCTTAAGAACCATTAAAACTATTGAATGCCAATGTACATGTACTTGAACCTGATTGGAGTCAACCCTGACGAAACCGTGACAGATTGCAAAGCCAACTGATTAACAGTCCACTGAAACAAATTTAGCATGTGTGACATTTATAGGGTGCATTTTTCAGCTAGATTACAGAATACCTGTCCACTTACATTTAACCTCACAAGGCTGCCACCGCAGTCCCACAGTCAATATACCTCATTCTTTAATCCACACCGAGGACAACGGTGGCAGTACAATTTACTCCTTGGAATTACAATATTCATATTCGTTCACTACGGGACTGCGGGAATTAAGGCATACAATATTCATAGTCATCAACTACGGGACCTCAGTGACAAGGTTAAATAGTAACGCTTCTAGGTGAACGGGTGTTCTGTAATAGGCCATTTCGAAATATCAAATATTCAGGTTGATAGTGAGGCAGTTAGGACAAAAACAATAGAAACGTGTAAGATATTTGCATATTCAAATCCAACACGACATAGTTGAGAACCAAAATTTGCAAGAAGCAATCAGGTGGTCTCATTCAACGCGGGGTAGATATGAATTCCAGATCATCAAAGACAAACCCAGTCAGTGGTGAGAGCAATTTGAACCAGAGGCGACCGTGGGCTGATGCATGTAAGGCGTTCTTCCTACTCAAAAACCATATTGCCTCCTTTGAAATAAACACAGGATTTTTAATTGTCCTTGTTGGATCAGTTTAGAATTCTGAAAGGAAGCTTTTAAAACTTCAGTAGTTAGACTACTTTTAATTAGACTGTGGTACTTACTTGAACGCAGAATACGTTCCGAAAAGTGCGGCAGAACTCATTCCAATAGCAAATCCCATCATAAATCCAATTTTCACGCGATCGAAACAGCTTGGTTGTGGTGCTCGTTGCATAATAATATCCTCAATTGTCCCCCTTCCTGCAATTTAGACCACACAGTCCCCGAAAAAAGGAGCATGCAAGAATACCAAATTTATTGGTATGTCTGTTCAAGTATGACAGCTTTATGTGTTAAAACTCATGAAGACACAACGGGAAGTACTTCGTGTAAGGCTATGCATATTGTCTCTACGTAATGTAACAATGGTACTTACAGACATGCGACAGACATAGCAAGTATCCATGCAACGCAACGCGTCAAAAATTTCTTGAAGCAAGTGTCAGGCCGAGAGGCTAGTGGCTACAGTGGCTTGCCAAAGGAGGCGGAAATACGCAAACTTGAGGTATCTTTACAACGACGAATGATCAGCGGCGGTCACACACGACGGATCACGGCAAGTTGAAATACTCGAATGTGGATTGCGAGCGGCTGGTAGGCACACCACCACTGCGGGACTTCATAACCTCGCAATGGCTTAAATACACGGCACACACGTGTTTGCACGACGTCAACAATCTCGTGAAATGCATGCTATTCGCTAAACCGAAGGAAAAGTATCCATGACCCTTGGTGCAAAATTTCAAAAACTCATCAGGAGTCCACTCAACAAGCTCGACGAGACACGCAAAACAAGGAGGGTTCGCCAGGCTTCTTAAGCGAAATCTCAATTTCATACCTTGCGACGGCCAAAAACGTTAGCACACCAGTTGCAGAAAGTAGAACTCAATTCTACTTTCCGCAACGGTTGCAACGAATTTTTTGAGCATTGCGCAGTGTAGCACCTGTCCTGCAACTTGTGTCGCAACAGTTTACGACAACAGCCAATGAAAATGTTCCTTTCATCGAAACGTGTAACATCCATAGTCTCTTGGTGAAACAAATTGTTTCGTAATGTGAGAACGTCTGTAGAAATGGTGAAATTACAGTTTTGCTCTGACGAGCGTGTCTTTAAGAGATTTCCCTCTTTTCTATGATGGGGATGTTGAGATCGTTTCCAGCAAAGGCTGATTTTTTATAAGGCTTCATTCATCCATCGACATCTGTTTAAGACATTTAACTGGCAAACTCCTCTCGTTAGCCTTTTCCTCTTGTGTTAGAGGCGAAGTTGACCACTGTCAATTACCTTTCTATGCCGAATTGCTTTTGGATAGTCACGCCGTCTATGCGTTGTTAGAATTAAGGCTCTCTTCAAATGTTGTTTTGGAAGAGTTAGCCCTATGCATTCTCATTGCTTCACCTATAATGAAGCCTTTTTTAAAAAACCTCAGGGGTTGCATGTAGGTATGTTACCTTTAGCAATGCGCGTGCGTACACTTTGTAATCCGCGACTCTAGTGGGGACCATATAGAAGATACAATGACTTTTTTTTCAACAATATTAAAGCAATCGAAACCTTAGGTTAAATTGATAACGGCAGAACCGCGCTGTGTGTAGGACATTTTTCTCCCTCACTGCTGTACCGGGCGGAAGGTTGGTAGCTGAAAGCAGCGAAGGGCCAACCGTGTCCGAAAGCCATGCACGAACCTAAACCCCGGGCTGACCCGTCTTGTACGACGCTCTCGCGCGATGTCCAGAGGTACTACATTCTTCTCTCTTGCCCAAACATTCCGTCAGCGCATGCGTAAATGTTCTGGCTCTCTGATACGTACCATACTCAAAAAAAGGTGCTCGTTTTTACAAGGATTGACATTTCGGTTTATTCTACAAGTATAAACGTAAGGTAAGCTTCGTGTCTGGTCTTCTCGAGACAGAGGTGAGAGATGGTTTGTGTGTAAACATGGCGGTTCATGAGTGAAGTTGTCTTTCTGGCCTTTCTGTGGATGAAATCCACAGTTTTGATAGATTAACATTTCAATCGTTGCTGTATTTTGCTGGTTGGACTGGCTGGCCCCACACTGGGAATCGGAGGACTTTCCTGTTTGTGGAATGATGACACAATTGCCCAGAGTTCTTTTTGGCCTCGAACGAGGCAACTACGGCTTTCATCAAATGGCTGAAGCGCTGCCAGAGGAAAAAATGAGAAGAAAATTTCTCGTGTGTGCTGTTAACGTAGACTTCTGATTTCCCAACAAGTTTTTGTCATAGAAAATTCGCGACATTTACAGTTTATTGTTACTTAGTTTTAATGTAGGCCTTGTGTCCCGATGGACATAGATTTAAGCTATGCTCTAAATGTAGGTACCTCATTGGACTTTGTGCCTTTGTCGCCTTTTTGGAAAGACAATCACGGCTTTCTGCAGGTAAAAGGGCTTTCCAGCCTAGAGCTCTACCTCTTTCGCCTTAAAAATACGAAAAGGAGTTATCTGCGGTAAGGAGGATGACAACATTACAACCATCTAGCCCTCACAAACCTATCATCTGGAAAAGGTTCATTGATGACATTTTCTCAGCGTGGACTTCAAGCGAACAAGAAATTAGCAATTTCGTTGATTTTGCTAACAGATTCCATGCCACAATCAAATTCACATGTGAAATGTCATCCGAACGCGCTGTTTTCTTAGATACTGAAATTTTCAAAGGACCACGTTTTGCGTCGAACAAAATACTCGATGTCCAAACACATTTCAAAGCTACAGAAACGTTCCAATACACGCACTTCTCTTCATGCCACCCCCTCAGCGTGAAAAACGGCTTCATTAAAGGAGAGACACTGCGCTTTTTACGAACGAACTCAAGCAAAGAGAAATTCGAGTCAAACAAACGGGATTTTAAATTCCGCCTACTCGAACGCGGCTATCCACAAGAGCGTGTATACAAAATACAAGCCGAAGTCGACTTCTCATCACGAAAATAACGCTTTGAAATACAAGCCAATGACATCCAAAAACATTCTACCCTTCGTCACCACCCACAACCCAAGTGTACCGAAACTCAAAGAGATCCCAATGAAGAACTGGTCTTTGATCACTAACAACCCGAACCTTGCACGAATCGTCCCGAATGCTCCCATTGTCGCTTACAGGAAGGACAAATCACTCAGACCTTTTGGTCAGAGCTAACTCTAGTTTTTAGCGACATACAGGCATTCTCTTACAGTCACCTTTTTAGAAAGACAATCACGGCTCTCAGGTAAAAGGGCTTTCCAGCATAGAGCTCTACTTCTTTCGCCTTAAAAATACAAAGAGGAGTTATCTGCGGTAAGGAGGGTGACAACATTGAAGTGAAGTTAGGTGAAGCAACCATATTAAACGTCGATAACTCGTAACAGTAATTCAACTGACAAACCTGAGGTCGACGGTGCGCTCATTTTACTCCCCCCTCTCCATCAGAGCTCCGTTTTACGGGTATTTAAAGCTACTTAGCTACACGGAAAGGAAAGAAGTCGAAACAAGGATGCGAGAATCGGGAATCGGGACCTCTTACACCAAGGCCGCGCACTAACCAACTGTGCCATCCTTGCTACCATTTGTAGCTTAGCTACACGAAGGCTAGGGACGAGATTGGTTTTCGTCACGCAAGCGAGACGAGGGGAGAATGGTGATAGAGAGAGATATCTCGGCTCGCTTGCGAGACCAAAGCGGGTGGTTCGACTACTAACTGAGAAGGGACTGCAAGCAGTCTGGACATCCCGGTTCGTGAGATCACGTGACGTGGTCTCTTACATCGACCATGACATAGTGCTTTATAAATACCCAGTAAGCACAAAAACGGGGTCAAGGGCTTGGTGATACTGACTACTTAACAATTAGACCTGTAGCCCGTAAGGGCTACGGGTCAATAGCCCATGAGGCTTAGACTTAAAGGGACACTTCGTGTCGGATGTCAAAATTGGGCGTGCATCTAATTATGTGCATTTCTGGACATAAGTGTGAGGCGAAGCCGAATGGGCTATTATTGACCAGTAGCCCTTGACGGCGAGGGGTCTAATTGTTTTAGTATCACCCAACTAGTCGGACAGAAAAGGCAATAATAAAGGTAGCAAGTGCAAGTTGAAGAAATATTTGGGAATAAAACCAAAGAAAGCCTCATGCTTTTCGCTACTCGAGGACTATTACTAATAGTCCTCTAGTAGCGTAGCCAATTAAAATGTAGGATTTGCATTAGTCCACTAGATGGGTGATACTAATTAACAATTATTCCATAAGCGCGCAGGCAGACAACCCTAAGGATCCAGGCTTGGTATTTTCCGAATTGGCCTATTCTACTCAAGAGCGCGTTTTGTTATCTTTTAACTGAATTTATTACCAAAGCTTAAACCCAGTGTATGCTTCATGGAGCGGCTTGTTTTTTTTTGTTTTTGCAAATCTTGAATCGGTGCGCTGTGAAGTAAATTTTCCCGAAAAGAAAATCTGAAAATTTAATTTTCAAACCGCTTTTCTTTGTTTCCCGCCAAAATCTGCGGGCGAAAAATGATTGACGTATCATGTCAATCACACGTGAAAGGATTAGGTGTCAACTGACGGCCTTTACGCGCGATCTGCTAAATAAGCACGAGCCCGAACGCTCGATTGGCTCAGCATAATTGGCTTTCACGTAGGGGCGGTGTTATTCGGCAGACCGTGAAATGCACGCAAAATCTTTAAGCTCGATTCCCTGGGGGTTTACTTTGACGCCAAAATTACAACTCCTCGGACCTCCTGTCCCGACGGGTTTTAAGATATCGCTTCCAACTTTTCAGTTCTAAGATGATTGTACTACTCCAAATACCGTGTGAGGAATTCTTTGTTTGCCTTCGGAGACTGATTTTATAGCAGTTTTTCTGCCCAAATTAAGTATGATAGGAGAGTTTCGTACTTGGTGTGTCAATTCTTAACATATCAAAGATGCAACAAAGTGCAGTGATTTCCGCAAAAAAGTGAAGGGACAGGAGCTTTTGCAGCAGACTCGGCCGTAAGTTTGAGGCCTCAAAACTAAAAGGCAATATTAATTAATTTTTTTGATTTAAATACCAAAAATCTAAACCTTTATTCAAATAATTCAATCTACGAGCTTTAATATGATATATAGTTTGATCCTATACAAAAAATAGAGGCGCGGTCATATATGAAGTCCTATAATCGTTTTCTCGTGCGAAGGCCCCACCGATTAATTGAAACGATGGGATCTGGGAACGAGAATGGTTCACTTCTTTCTCAGTCACCAGTCACAGTGAATGAAGTCGATAAATACTGGCCATTCTAGTACCGAATTAGGCACTGTAACCTGCTCAAAGGGTGGAAAAATGCAATAAGCAAACAGTCGACAACAAATTGATAATTTTTCCAAAATTTATTTACTTTTTTTCACTGGTGTATTTTACCGACATGATCGATGTCGTTAATTTGAGGACGCCGCCCACATGGAGAAAGGAAAAGGTCATGGAAATGAAGTTGCTGGAACTATTATAGCAATTATCACACTTGTTTTTACAAAATCACCGATAACTCAAACCCTGGCACAATAATTGACAGGAAAAGCCATGGGTTCAACTTTAAAAAAAAAAAACTCACAAGTTACTTTCAATCGTTAAAATTATTCTAAAAACAGGGATCACCACCGTTGCATATTTCCCTACAAAGATTAATAAGGAATTGAGGACCCTTTTGAAAAACCCACAGTCATTTCTATACAAACAAAAACAATCTCTATTACAGTCAACCATCTTGATTTCTTTACTGTTACTACCGAGTTCCGTGATTGTTAGGTGGCTTAAAATACTGACACATTAAACTTTGACAATTCCTCCATCACCTTCACTTACGAAACGCTTTCGGCCCCTGAAAACACGAAACCGAAAACAAGTATATTAGATGCAGCACTTCCAAAATAGATTATCAAGAGTTAAATGCTAAGTATTGTCAAACCATCTAGAAGCCGTAATTCTCTCAGTAAGAACCAAGAATTGAATCCTATCTGTAATCCGAAACAGGACGGTCAATGACAGACAGGAAGTTATCACAAGGAGGCAAGCAACCCCAACTGTGAGCGATTGATTTCTCAGACCTGGGGCCCGTTTCTCAAAAGTCCCGATAACTTTTCGGGCCCGAAAAGCCATTTGTGAAACTGCCAACCGCTTGCTTTGGAAAGCCGATCTTTTAACATGTTTTAAAGGTAACAAAATAAAAATGACTATGAATTTTGACTACTTAAATCCTCTCCGTTCTAGAGATACAAAGGGAATTGTGTCACCCGAAAATGGCCCGTAAAGTTTCGGTACTTTCGAGAAACGGACCCCTGGATAGTTTCAAATGTCAGAGTGTATTTCGAGTTCATACACATCCCACGAAAAAAGGAGGCACTGTGCATTGAT
>OX421445.1:66402106-66452106 GCA_949126865.1 Montipora capitata
TCGCTTAATAAACAAACCAAAACATCTTTATCGAATTATACGATGGTGACCCGTGGACACGTCAGGTACAAGGTCTTCTATTGGGGTTCTCAGGGCAGTTTTTACGTCGTTTGATATGAATGGCCCGTTATAGGTCTCTTCCATCATTTGTGGCTACGTATTCTGTTGTATCACTGGTTTTTAAGGGATGTATTTCATGAAAAGTTTGCCAACCGGATGTCACCATTTGGTGCAAAGTAAATTAGCATAACATGTAAACGTTCTACGAGTAGTTGTGGATTTCATACCTGCCACCTCGAATGATGTTCTAAAAGTTATTTGTGTTTTGCTCCCCAAAACAACTATTTATCCATGGCAGAAAACGATAGATAATATTGAGAATAGCTGGGAAAATGACATTCCAAAATAAACAATGGTTAATTCCTCCCCTTAATTATATTAAATAGAACATCGCCGAACTAAGGAAGTCACAAAGTGCCCTATATATTAACTGCGTTACTTGTGACCCCAGCACAGTTCTATGTCGTACGTAATCTGTTAACACCTACTCAAATTCTTTACATTCCTTCTCAAATACAGTCTCAGACATAAATAGTTGGGACACTTCATGTCAACATCTTCTGTTCCCTCCTCGTGCGTTCCCTGCCCCTCTCAATGTTGTTTATCGCAGTTCAGTCACCAAATCTTTCACACCAACATTGAGAGGGAAGGAAGAGGCAGAAGTGTCCCAACAATTATGTCTGGGACTGTGTAAAAGAGGAATTCTTGGTATGTGAGTCCTGGGTGGCTGCAATGGCGGGAAATCGTATCACACGTGTGTACGCGTATCAGAGCGACTGGGAGTAATGAACACGATTGTAAGGCGAATAAAAATCGTTACAGGAAATAAGTTTTTGCTTATTTTCTTAAAAGAGTGCAAATTTAAAATTAAAAGAAAAAAAGATAACGATTTCAACATTCACGTTTGGGTTGAAGTAGCGATTACGTGATACCTCAACATTTTTCATATGGTAAACATGCATCTCTCGGTTAATTGAAAACAATAATGCAACGGCGCAAAAGTGCAAGGTGGTTGTAGGTTGTTACTATTCCCAAAAAAGAGGCAGCGTTAATTGCACAGATATGCCGTACTACGTTTATGATGAAGTTTATCAATAGAGAGGCCGAAGCATCTAGCGTCTGTGATGAGCATGATAGCCGTTGTAGTACAAGTTGAGAGTTTGAGCGCACGAGATGTGAGGCGAGTTTACCTTATTACTTGTAGTCAAGGAAACAGAGACATTGTCCCCAAACGCAAAGCTTGCGCTTGTATTGTTTTAGACGCATTTGAGAATGCAGTTCCTAAGTCCAATTGTACAGTTATCCATTGGCGGAAGTCTAGTGTACAGATGGTGTCACTGTTCAACGGGTCACCATAACGGGTCACCATACTTTTCAGATACTTTTTTCAAAATGTCCGTTGCATATACAATGCAATAGTAAAGGACAAGAAAGTGTTGATTTTACTTAAGTGAAACTGCCTATTTTCATTCCCTTTTGATACATGTGCGATGAGTTATTTAGATTTGGAGCATGGTGACACGGTTCTTCGCTTAATAAACAAACCAAAACATCTTTATCGAATTATACGATGGTGACCCGTGGACACGTCAGGTACAAGGTCTTCTATTGGGGTTCTCAGGGCAGTTTTTACGTCGTTTGATATGAATGGCCCGTTATAGGTCTCTTCCATCATTTGTGGCTACGTATTCTGTTGTATCACTGGTTTTTAAGGGATGTATTTCATGAAAAGTTTGCCAACCGGATGTCACCATTTGGTGCAAAGTAAATTAGCATAACATGTAAACGTTCTACGAGTAGTTGTGGATTTCATACCTGCCACCTCGAATGATGTTCTAAAAGTTATTTGTGTTTTGCTCCCCAAAACAACTATTTATCCATGGCAGAAAACGATAGATAATATTGAGAATAGCTGGGAAAATGACATTCCAAAATAAACAATGGTTAATTCCTCCCCTTAATTATATTAAATAGAACATCGCCGAACTAAGGAAGTCACAAAGTGCCCTATATATTAACTGCGTTACTTGTGACCCCAGCACAGTTCTATGTCGTACGTAATCTGTTAACACCTACTCAAATTCTTTACATTCCTTCTCAAATACAGTCTCAGACATAAATAGTTGGGACACTTCATGTCAACATCTTCTGTTCCCTCCTCGTGCGTTCCCTGCCCCTCTCAATGTTGTTTATCGCAGTTCAGTCACCAAATCTTTCACACCAACATTGAGAGGGAAGGAAGAGGCAGAAGTGTCCCAACAATTATGTCTGGGACTGTAGGTATACCAGATATAACTGGCAGTGCCCAGATGACTGCCTTGTTGGGAACCTCACATATCCACAGAAAGGTGCTGCATCTCTGAGCTGCGGGAAGGAGCTGAGACGTGGCATAGAACACCCAGCAAGAATTGAAAGATGGAGAGAATCTCATAATAATAATAATCATAACCTGGCCTTGACCTGGCCTTTGAGATAAAGAGCCTTTGGCGATTACATAAGGTTAGAATCACCCCAATTATAATTGGCACTCTTGGTACTTTCTCGAATAAACTACAGAAGTATTTGAAGGAACTGCACATTGGACTAAGCATCCAAA
Source organism: Montipora capitata (assembly GCA_949126865.1). Taxonomy (NCBI): domain Eukaryota; kingdom Metazoa; phylum Cnidaria; class Anthozoa; order Scleractinia; family Acroporidae; genus Montipora; species Montipora capitata. Next base: position 66,404,763 of record OX421445.1, read on the forward strand.
CATTACATAAATCAGTACTGTTGGGATCCGCAGGAATTCTCCGAAGAACCCTGGAACGCTAAGGTGATGTGTCACTACCTGCTGATAGGGGATACTCCAGTGGCAACTATTGTGATATTGCCTAATAATAATGATAATCATGAATTTATTCACATTTCCACACGGTGGCTCTTCTATGTTACTGACTATCTATAAATAAGTACAAAGAAAAGGACTTTTGTATTCTAGTTTGGCCTCTTTCACTAACAATCATTTAGTCTCTCTCACAAATGAAGTTAAAGTGTCTAAGTTTCTTATGTTCACTGGACACTGATTGAAGGCTTTGGATGCAGAGTCTTGAATCGTTCCCTTAATGAGAGGTATACTAAGATGAACAGCACTGCTGGATCTGAGCTCATGATTTGGGTTGGCTCTTTGTATGGCGGCATAAAGATGGCCATTATTTTATATTACTTTCCATTAAACCTCAAAAGAGAAACAATAATCAGGCTTTTTGAAAAGCATTGAAATAAACATTGTTTTATGTTGTGATACCTTTTTCACAAGAAGTTTTACAGGGCGTCGTCCTCCAGCCACACCCCACACACTGTCCAAACGTACCATTCCATGTTTCATCCTCAACAACACATTAGCTTCAGTCAATGCTTTCCTGTGGTGAAGATGACAAATTTCCATGGTTTTATTGATATTTTGCTTTTGGTAGCTGGGCCTTTTCAATTTTTTAAAATATGATAAAGTGAGCGGAAGAGATGAAATGATGGTGAATGACATGATCTGTGAATATGCTTATGTCCCACAAGATTTTGCAATTCTCATCCTCAAGAACTGGTGACTGACTTGGTGCTGCTATTGGCACCAATAATAATTATAATAAAAATAATGCTGATGCTGATGATGATGACAACAATAATAAATAGAGGATATTGCATGGCCGTGCGGAGATACAAAATATTTTTCAACACGAGAAGAGAAATTCAGTATCTCCAAGCGGCCATGTACTATTCTATTTATTATATAAAACACCAATGAAAAACTAAATCATTTCACGAAAGGCACCAAAGGTGCGATTTTTATACGTAACTATAGCAACAGTGATCTTTTTCATGTGTAAAGATAACATGTTATTTTCCCTGTGTGAAGATATGTTTTCATGGGAAAGCTCACTTGGTATTTCATTGGTGTTTATATACCAGTAATAAAGCTCTATTGGCTCAAAATAAACATTCTGGATAACAACAGAACTAAGCTAAATAGACCTTTCAGGTTTTTTCTTTCCACAGAGCGCCCAATTTGGTTGTGGTGCTCTTAGTTGTCATGTCATGGTTATAATCGTCTGAAATCTGCTGACATCAGCACCATTATTTTTTTCTTGCAGTCCCTAACAATCACAAAACTCTGGATAAACTTACTCCTGATTTGATTGAGAAGGAGGCTCTCCAACACTGGCGACAAATGCTGGAGGTAGACAGTCATCTGCGATGGCACGTGCAATGAACTTTCCCAGAAACTGAATTAAAACAAAAACTAGTTGCATACATTAGTTTGTAATATTTTCATTGCAACTTCACATCGGATTCCAATTTACATCGTTTCATCCTTTTACCAAAATGTATTGTTCAAATAATTGACAACAAAGGTCTCTGAACTCCTTCGGATCCGTGCTTTAAGAATTTGAAAATATTAAAGGTCTTGGAGATCAATTCTTTACAAACCAGTATTTTTACATTCTTGTATTGTAACCATCTATTGCCTTCGACCTTCTACAATCTTTTCACAGTGGGTTCTCTTGTCCATAACTACAACACTCGATTTGCTCAGAACTTTCGACCTATTAAGTCTCGCACAACCTTAAAACAGTTAAGTATTTCTTATCAAGGACCGCACTTTTGGAACTCTTTAAGAAGACATTTAAGGGCCCACAGACGGATTTTTCGAGCGTTGCTAAGGAAGTGAAATGTTACTTCCGGTAACTGACGTCATCATATCGTGAGCTGACAAGAAAACACACTCACAAGCAAAAGTCACCGCACAAATTGTTGTTTCCATCGAAGGTTTTTCCTCGCCCTTCCTTGCGCTCGTTCTCAGATCAACTGCGCATGCGTAAACGAACTGACTTCCGGTTTGAGAAAAAAGCTAAATTTCCGGCGGTTTTAAATTGAATTAAATTTTTTTTACATGGCACGTTTCATCCCCAAATACAGAATATAGCTAAGGATTGATTTTTTAAAATCATCTTTTTTGAGAAAGTTATGGGTATTTCAGTATCGTTTATGTCTTTAAAAAGAACATTTTTCAAAATAAAAAGAAAACCATGCTTGGCTGGATGCAAAAACGAATACAAATTATCAAACCATCGATTAAATACCCAAATTGCGTAGCACGGAGACAAATTTAGAGTTTTCTTTTATTGGTCACGTGACCATGGGCGTGGTATGATGACGTCATATTTAGGGTCATTGTCTTACAAAAGTTGGAAACTGACCAAAATAATGCCAAATTCTCTCAAATTACTTAACCATTACATCCTTAGCAACGCACCCCAAAAAATACGTCAGTGGGCCCTTAACGTCCATGACTAGTGTAGCTAAATTTTAATTTTTCCTTAAATGCAAACTTTTATGAATTATTCTAGTTAAATTACGTCAATCTCCTTTTGTAAGTAGTTTAGCTTGTAAAGAAGTTGTACTATTCTTCTTTTTTCCAGTATCCTTGTTTATACTGTAATGTATGTGTAATATTGCATATCTTTTCCCAAATGTAACATCAAGTTTAACTAATTTTGGGGGAGCCTGGATCCTCATATAAGCCCCAGGCTTCTATAGTTCAGGCTTCCCCACCACTATCTTTTACTAAATTTTTCTCAGATTCATGTGCAAGTGGGAAAACAAATAAAACAAATAAATAAATTTATAACAAACTGTTAATAAATTATTGGAACATTACCTTAGGTGCCTCTGGGGTGTCTAAAGAAAGATCATCAAGGTCATCTAATAGCTGCTGGAATCCTGTAAAGGGAATGATTTTCACATTGAAAAAATAATTAATTGTAATAAACTGTAAACTTCCCCATCTTAATCTTAACAACCTTACCTTTTGCAATATCATGTTGGCTAAGGTGTTTGCCATAGAGATCCGAGATCAAAATTGATGCCATCTCTCTCTGAGTTGCCTAGCAAGCAGAAGATAAGGTTGACGAGAAATATTCCTTCCTAAATCTCTTATAAATTACAACGAGTCCATACTAAACAAGATTAGTCTACATTTAAGAGTGACAGTAAAAAGTATTATTCATCTGCTGGTTTGGTCATTGAATTTTAACCCATTGACTCCTGGGAGTAAGACTTGATAGATTTTACTCATCAATTGGAGGGGGGAGGGGGAGGGGCATTTCAGGAAGCAAGCAATACTCAATTGACAACTCCCCGGGATTGGGGCTTTTCCCGGCCAATGAAATACAATCAACAAAACATTCAGAACACAACAACAACTGTTAAGAACCCCATCTGTCCGGAGGAAAACCAGTTGGCTATTTGCAAGTGCAGCTGAGAAGTTGAACCAGGGATTACCAGGAAAAAATTCAACAAGTGGCCAGAACGAGTCTTGAAGCCGGGAACTCCAGACCTCAAGGCAAGCGTCCTAACCACTAGGCCGCACTGCTTCCTCTGAGAGTGACACTTACAGATTTTACTCTAATGTCTCACAATTTTACTTGTCAATGGAGACCACTTTAAGGATGAATGGATTTAAGTCATGAGGATATAACCCACTGGTTAAGTGCTCTACCTCAAGGGTAGACTACAATGGATTGTTAATAAATCAGGCAATATATCTGGGCTAATACGGAAATACCAGGAAAGTAGCCTCTCACAGCAGAATTGAGAGGCAATGAACTCAACACACACACACACATGGCCTCTGGCCTGGGAATTAATCTCGGAAGCCAGCAGTGGAAGGCAAGTGCTCTCAACACTGAGCCAACACTGCTCCCCATGACATGTAATCTGCACAAAACATTGCTCTTTAATTTGATCATTGCGTTAGTAATAATTATTATATTACCTTCTTCTCCAAAGCAAGACTGATGGCTATTGCTGGAACCTAGATTCCAGGAAACAAAACACTTTTAATTAGTTTTTATACATTTTCTAATATTTCCAATAGTCAGGACACAGAAAGAATCACAAACCAAACTTCAACCTTGCCAGAGTCCCTTTCAGCACTATAGTTCCAACAGTATACAGAAAATCAAAACTAATGTGATAATCTGATGGAATATCGGGCATTGAAGGCACCAGGCTCTGATTGGCTAACTCAAACTCTGAATACCCTTTGCTATTCACCTCCGAGCAACTCTCGCTGGATTTGCGCCAGAAAATATTGTAATTGTTACAGGAATAAATGAGTGAAAATCATCATTTTGTGCTATTATTATCTCATTGTTTCAGTATATACATGTACTAAAATGTGTGGCTTGGTATTAAAATATCCACCACTAGCCACCTCCACTTCAGTAAATAGTTGTTAATAGCCACCACAAGTTTTCTTGTACTTCTGTTCTGAAGCATTTATACTGTTAATGTTGGAAGTTGACTAAAGGTGACTCGAAACCTGGTCCAAACCTCAAATAATAATAATTAATTAACCATTTAATTATAATTACTTCAAGGTTCTTGGCAAGTATGCTCTAGCAATTCTAATCACCATCCCTTTATGTTAAAAAAAGTATCATGTTTAACCTGGGACTTTCCTGCAGATGATAAGTGACTCGATCCCTAAGTTACAAACAAGCTGATTATTTCACTTTGCAAATTTATCAAAGAGTATATCCTGCAAGAGCACTGACCTTATATTTGCTTGAAGAAATGTTGAGTTCAGAAAGTGACATCTGTTGATTATCAGAAGAGAAAAAAAGACTTTTAAATTACAATCTTCACACATGAATCATTAAGAACCATTAATGAAATATTAGTGACGCTAAGTTGAGGTAGTGAAAACTATCTGAACAAATACATGAAAATACACCCAGGACCCATTGAGGTGCAGACCTAAAAAACCTTGTGAAGCAAAACCAGCTGTTGTTAGCCAACAATCTAAATTTGCTTATCAAATATTTGAATGTGACTTGAGCAACGCAGGTTATGTGGGCTACACATGAAGTAACCTACATCAGCATGTCAAGGAACACAAACATCCACCTTCTTCCATTGGCAAGCACCTCTGCAAAAAACATGGCTTGATTCCCACGGCTCAAAGAATTTTAGCGTTATTAAAAAGTGCAGCACCCAAATTGCTTAATTTTGACATGTTTTGGTCAATTAACACTCACCTGAAATCTAGCTGAAATGTTCCATGTGACTCAAATTAGTGCAAAAGTATTTAAATGATTGTCTTTCATGACACATTTTTAACATTTTCTTTCTCACATGTTATTGGTTATTTCTTTTTTCCCATTTTAAACATTTTTATACTAATGTAATTTTACACCTCTACTATATTCTTATTACCCATCATTTTCACCCTGATAAGAATTAAAACGTTATGCACATGCAGTTCTGAAGTTACAGTGTTTAGAGACTTGTATGGCACAAAAACAATCATATCTAGCATCATGATAAACTCACCGCCACATCATCAGTTTCCCCATGCTCAAAGTACTCCTGTAGAAATGCAATAAATGCAAAAATAGTTGCGGACAACCTTTTGCCTTGATTTTATAATATGTAAAACTTCACATAATTATTTCAAAGTGCCCCTGTGATAAAAAAATCACTTCTTATTTTCTTCAGATTTTGAAAGTGTGTTTGCTTTAACACCTGACTGGCAAAATTACAACTATGGTCACTTAGTGTTTAGTTAACACAGTTTTGAAACCCAAAGAAAAATAAGAATTGATTTTATGGTCACAGTGGCACTTTAAAACTTTGATGTTTTTTCAGATAATTTTAATTGTACAGTATGTAATATAACAATTATAATTACTTCTGGTCTAGTCAGCTTGGGACTTAATATTAACTGGGACTTTTTTGGCATATTTAACAAGAAAAATGAGTCAGGACCCCTGCTGTCTGATCTAGATATTTCTTAACAACACAATTTACACTTCCCCTATAGATGCAGTGTCTCAGTTTCTTTGGAAACAGAGGATGAAATTAAAAACAAACAACCATTTCCTGCAAGTCCTACCTGCACAATAGGAGTGACATTCTTGCTAAACTCCTCTTCAGTCAGCTCTGGCTCAACCACTTCCATGGTAAAGGGTTCCTAACAAAGCATTATAAGTTAGTCAAACCATAAGTGTCATACCAAGACACAAATTAACATTCTTATTCTTATTAATAGCAGAGCTCCGTGAGGCATGCACACTGAGCACCATGGGTAAGAAAATATAGTACTCCATCTGCGCGATAAAATTTGGTTTTGGTCACCGTTTGCCCACCCCGGCATGTATGCCATTGTGAAACTCTGTGGTGCCACCTGCATTTTTTGGGTGGGAACATCTTTGATACTGGACATCCATGTTATGGTTAATTGATACCTGTCAAAACAAGGTATCCGCTGACCAGTATCACATGAACATTTATTGCAGGTTCAAGTTTAAAGCTCACTGAGGTCAGCTTTTGGTTATTGGTTTTCCATTGGATAGCAGGCTCAAGCCAGGTTAACTTATTGTAAGAATAAATAACACGGGAGCTCTGCTTTTCGGCTTGACTAAATCTGCATATTATGCCAAAGGGGACTCTCAATAAAGTGTTAGTAAGAGGTAATTTCCCCAATTGCAATTATTATTGCTAACCGTATAGTGATCAGAGAAAATGTTCTGTACTTTGATTTTAAGACTTACTTCAAGGACCCTCAAACCCCAGCAACTTAAAGGGAACCTCCACTTCTACAAAAAAGTAACTTTAAATCACAGGAAATAACCTTTACAGTCAAATCTGTCTAATTTAAGCCTTTGTATCCAAAACAAATACCGTATTTACCCGTGTATAAGTCGATCCCGTGTATAAGTCGACCCCCCATTTTTGATGGCAAAAAAAGCAATTTCTTAATTTCTTTGTCCAATGTTACTGGGACACTTAGTCTAATCTTGTATTCTTCGATTTCTGGAAATGTGGATACACAAAAAAATCAGGGCCTCAAGCGCTTAATAGTTTTGTGGTTCAGCAGTCGTTGTATATGCGGGCATTTCGTCCTTGAGTTTCAAAAAGTTCTCAGAAAATCGAACATGTAAACCTCAAACTAACCTGTTTAGTTGTTCAACGATAAAGGGCTTTAGAGGATAAGCACAACATCACAGAAGCAGGAGTCAATCTTTGAAAATAACTTGCGAACGATGCGAAAATGTGCAAGTTTTAGTTGGTCCTTGACTTATAATTTCTCACATGACAAACAAAACAAAACTCATAAACCAAACAATACGAAGTTTGCAAAAGCATTTAGGCTGATTTGTATAAAGAATAAAAAACAATCATTACCAACCCGCAGTTTCACGCAACACGAGTGACACACACACACGAGGTATTGCACCAGGTTACCAAGCCGTTGAACGATCGCATTTGTTTGAAGAAACAGAAATGCCTTTCAGAGCTTTCCGCCTTTGGAAAACGAAAATTTCCAGTGTCTATTTCATATTTGTGCTTGTGAGTATCTTCAACATTTAGATTTGGACAAATCCTTTTTCATTTCAACTGGAATTGCTTATATTCATTTTGGAAGTCTTTTGTGGGCTTTGTCCACTGCGTTCGCGTGTTATGCCCAAGACAACATTATTAAATGTTAATTTTGAATAAATTACTTAGCTGGAACTTGGCTCAAAATCTTTGACCCGTGTATAAGTCGAGGGCGATTTTTGGAGCTTCTTTTGAGGCCATAAAAGGTTGACTTATACACGGGTAAATACGGTAAGTTTTAGAATCACTTGTTTTTGTTTTCAAATTTCGCAGGCGCTGTCATATTAAATAATAATTAATGTGACATGTTACGGTTGCCCTATTGTTATTAGACAAAAGCTCTTTGTGTTGGAACAATAGGGCAACCGTAACACATCACAATTATTCAATATAGCGGCACTCGCGAAATGTGAAAGTGAAAATAAGCGATTTTAAAATTCAGATGTCCTGATATACACACTTTTTTAAAACAAATTTTGAACAAATTTGTTTCGAAACATTGTTGCCTTTGGTTTAAAGTTCTTCCGTAGCAAGAGGGGAGGTTCCCTTTAAGTTCAATGCTCTCAGTATCTGCAATGAGTTTCTTCAGTTCTTAAAAACCCTGATCCCAGTGTCATATCACAGTTGATCAAAATGCATTTTGGCTAGTGTGACTCCTTTCTATGCTTTTATCTAATCAACTAATTAATCTTTTTGTCTTCAATGTCCAATGAAAAAGTCTTTTAATTTACAATGTTTCAGCATCTCTCTCCAGTTCTAGTTTCAGTTCCAGTGGCAGATCAAGATGAGAGGCTGGGAGGGGCTTAGGAGGGCATGGGCCCCACCTAATGTTTGGATGTTAAAAGTAAAGCCCTTTTCAAAAAGGTCTTGCAACATCACCAAAAACCATGAAAGAGCAGAAGATTTTAGCTCTTGGTCTGGATCAGTCACTGAGTTCCAGTTGCACTTTGGAGTAAAATAAAAACTGTCTAAAAATCGTTTTCACAAGGACATTTTATTAAACACTTACATCTTCATCTTCCTCAGATTCATAGTTTGGATCATGCTGATCTGTGACCTTAAGATCTTCTTCACTTAAATATTCACCAATGGCTCCCCAAGTACCCTTCCCTCCTGCTCCACCTGTTGAAACATAAACAGCAAGTTGCATGTATCAAAGAATACTAGTGATGTTTACAGTAAGAATTGGCCTGAGGTCATTTGAAAACTCAAGGCAAAGCTGAGAGTTTACAGAAACCAAGTTCTCCTTGCCAGATGATCCTGAAAAGCAACAACTTGAGTGTTCAGGCAAGGATCTCGGAACACATAACGTAGAGTTTTCAATGAGGCACCATCGCACAAGTCTTGAAACAAAATAACACACAAATCTCCTATTTTGTCACTTACTTAGTTCAATTTTCTAGTCTACAGAATCTGTAGATAGTAGAATCCACAGATACTATGGGTTTTTTATTCAAATTTGGTGGATGCCAGACAGGTAACTGTGTAATTTGATTCCAATTCCACTTCACATATCCCTCTCCAGGGGGTGACCATAAATTGTATTATATACTGCACATATAACAAAGTCTCAAGACGGTTTACAATAATTCTTTCTCTAATACGAGATCGGACATCAGCTTGTTAAGGCAGCTCTGGCAGCCAGTCTATCAGTCCATATTTGATCTCACCTACCCACCCAACCCACACATGTATGTGAAAAGAGGACAGACCACAACACTGGGCTTCTCCCCCCTATTCTTCACGAACATTGTGACTGAGTGCTTTAATGTCCCAGTGTTGATTAACAGGAAAGGTTGTGAAATGGGGCCTATGGTTTATAGTCCTTATCTGAAGAAGACTTGAAAGTCTAACCATTTGCCGGTGTAATTACAAAGGCAGCATTTTCTCCTCCCATATGAGTGTTGGTCTGGCCAGAGTTGAACTCATGACCTCCCGAATGGCAGCAGATGCACAACAAACTGAGCCACCTGTGCTTGGTGAATTTACAGGAATAATTGCATGAAAGGTTGTCCCTAGCTACAAGAAAGGTTACCATAGTCTTCTCTTTAAGGTCACTGTAAGCTGTTAAGTCCCATCTAATGACTGTGGGACATTAAAAATACCACACACAAATAGTAGGACACAGCGTTTCCAGTGCTGTGGTCTTGCTTTGCCCTTGCCAATGTAGTTGGCTTGCCAAAAACCAAGTCTGAATGGAATGCGGATTGACGGGACCATATAACTGTAATGACCACGGCTGTCATTAGGGGCCGTAACCCGTAACACCTGTTACGGCTGAGCCCAGTCAATGTTACGGGTGATGGTTGCTGCAGAATGAATATTCATGGGGCAAAACAAATTGAAATTTGTTTGTAAACATTTACCTTCTATAGAAAATATACCCCGTGCATCGCTCTAACCAACTGAGCTATGAAGCCACGGGAACATTGGAACCCACAAATGACCAGCTCCCAACGTCAGTGGCTTCATAGCTCAGTTAGTTAGAGCGTCGCACTGGTATCGCGAGGTCATGGGTTCAAACCCCGTTGAAGTCCTGAATTTTTCAGGCTTCTTTACGCAATTGCAAAAAATTGCGTTCATAACTGTGAGGATCAAAGCTTCACTTGATTATTATTACTATTATTATGCTAAGATTCTGGTAGTAAAAGTCTAAAAAAACACGCGTAAACGTTGTAAAAGAAATAAATGTAAACAAGAGGAAAGGACGTCACGAGGTGAACTAGCAAGTCGCATCCATGTCAGATGTGCAGCAAAACATGAAGCAACGTTACCGCACAATCTTTGTTGACCTTAGTTTTCGCTTTGGCAAAAGTCTGTTAAAAAATCGGGAGAAAAGACGACATAATTAAGCATATTGATTGGCCTTCGACGAGAATTTTCACCAGGGACGAATATTTTCCATCGCACGAAATGAACACTGTGTACACAATGAAAATTGACTTGTAACGGAACACCTTGACCTTCAAAGAAAGTTGCTCGTTTCCTCCGCAAAGCAAAATGCATGTGGAAGGCTTCTTTTTAAAAGGGCCTTATAACACAATCCTCACACACTAATAAACTTCAATCTAGTTAGTCCGCATGAGTTCAAAAGATGGACTTGAATGTATCCGAAGTCTGAAAGTAAAATATCGAAAGAAAAAGCACTTTGCATGAGCTCAATTTGACGTAGGTCATTCGAAAGCTTCTGTTCAAACATCTAACACTTGCATAACAAAAAGCTCATAATAAAGAAGCAATATTGTACAAGTACGGGTTTGTTGTACAATTTTAAGCTAATTTGCATCAACTCCAATTTTGTAAGCTTAACTTCTGCAAACCTCAAATGCACTTATATGCAACAATTTTTCAGCTTCCAATATTCAAAACACTACCAGTGGAGATTTTTAATGGTCAACTGAACAAACTTCGCGTTTTGCCGACTGTAAATTGACTGTACTGTTGGCCCCGTGGTCACTATTGGGATCAACCGCACGAAATGCAATATTCATGAACTCGAAGACGTGTTTTGCAACGTACGACAACTTGGTTATCGAATGGTCCCAAATGCAGTTAAAAGCTAAAGGCATGCGCTAGAAAAATATAGGACATAAGAACGGAATGGTGCAGATGATGTTTAAGGCAAATATTGAAGGATTGATTGTAGACGAAAGCTTTAGTTACCTTTCTTCGGCAAACCACGTAGTCCGCTCCGAGATTTTCTGTCGTGCTGCTTGTCCTTCGGGCTTCTCACGAACAAAGATTCGGCTCCGTTCTTCGAGCAATTGATTCCATTCTTGAAGATTTTTTTCGCACCATCGATCACTTGGTTTGGGGTATGTGTGGGAGCTTCTTCCTTTACATCTTCAACGGCGGACGTGGACTTACTTCGCACTCGCATCTTCTTTGTGGATGCAGTTGGTATTGTTTCTGCAGAGCTGGAGGAAGGGGAACTTGCCATTTTCACGGTTCCAGAGCGAAAAAAAGGAAGTTTAGCATAGAATGCTAAGCAGAAAAGCCTTGCCGGCAATCTCTGCTGGCTGGGGCGAGTAAAACGAAACTTTATAGAGCACTGAAAACACCTTAAAATCCCGACCAACACAGCTGCTAAAACCAGAGTTTTCTTTCTGGTTTCATGGGGTTTGTTGTTTTTATCCATGTTGGGTCAGCTGAGGGTAGACTCGTCATCTGATTGGTCACTAATATTTCTAAGGGAGAGGGATGGGGCTGGGGAAAGGAGCAAACATTTTTTTTTTTGGAGAGTTGTGGTCCTTTACATAGCGAAAGCAAAAAAGTATATTTGAATGTTTTCAGTTTTTTTCATAATCTCTGCATATCGTTGGATCTTTGTTTGGTTTGCATAACAGCATACATGCTGAGGACCAGCATCAGAGTTAAAACAACTTGTTATGTGCGTCGCTCAAACGCTAACTCAAAATAATGATGTGGTGTACAAAATAACAACTGATAACAATATAGACTTGGTTATAGACTTGAGCTGAAAACATGTGGATTTTAAAATCTTGATACAAGAAGCTTCCGTGCGATAGTGGCACAGACTTTTCCTGTTGTGTCACACAATAAAAATCGAGATGTCACGCAGGTGCGCCTGATTGGTTATGCCACGTTGAAAGATGAGGCGAAACGCGTACGTGCCTCAACCCAACCGCAAAACAATAACAAAGCATGGAGGACCACTGACAAAATATAGTTAGTTAAATTTAGTCAGTCGCTACGATTTTTACCAACATGAACAGAGTTCTTCAGTAATAGGGAACTCACCTATGAAGGGATCCGTCCAAAAAAGGATCAGTTGATTTTAACGCTAAAAAACACTGCTGCTGCGTGGTAATAATATTAACAATGCTTTAAATCTTGGTTCGGAAGTCTTCAGTTTCTGTTTGAATTGATATTCACAAAACGAAATTAAATAAAATAGAAATAGTTTTCGTTTAAATACTGCAAATTCTCTAATCAGGTCTAATAGCTCGATCACGGGATAGTTTGTAAACAAAAACACACCCGATCTTGCGGATTGGTTGAAACAGTCACGGTTTTTTATGCACGTCGATTTCATCATCATAGTCACGTGTCGCGTTTTGATCAAGCAAAAAGGCACGTTCTCATCAAGGAAAATCTCTTCTTCACAAAGTACCGGTCGATGATCAAATAATCTATCTTATTTCTTCATCCGTGAAATGGACATTAAAAAAATCGCCACTCGATTTTTTTTTCAAACTACATGTATCTTGTCTCCCATTTCCGGTTTTGGTGGTCCGGTACGTGACGCAAATCAGTCCCCCCGAGCGTGCCGGAACAAACAAGTATTATTAAAATTCCCTGGGATGATGCAACATTAATTAGTCGACAGAAACAGTATGTTGCCCAACAAAGTCAAGCGGGAGAAGATGACTTTTTGGCCCTTCACGAATACAAGGTTATCGTACCGCGTATCGATGTCACAATTTTTCCACAAGCAGCCTGAACTCTGCTCGCGGGACGAAATCTTACCGGGGCTAGCCTTCGCAGCTGGCGGGATTGTTGGCGTGGGAGGCAAATAACGACAAAGATTATATAGTTTGTGAATTTAGAACTACGAATCATAAAATCAAGGAGAAAATCCGCCCTTTTTAAACTGTGCCTTTCAATTAACGAACGCGTATTTAAAAAATTCTGTCTTTGTCTGATTCTGAACTGTCCCTCGAGTGAAAAAAATTGGGAGATAGGAGAGGCCATAAAAGGTGCTGGACGGCCTTCTTCGCTCATTTCATAGGACTCCGGGACAAGGTTAGCGCAGAAGCTCCGAAAGACAGGGATACATGGGACCATATTATACCGGAAAGGACAATCGATTCTTTAATAAAAGTCACCAGTCTCATGTTTGTTTGGGGGGAGGGAGGGGATTGAGAATCATTGTATCTGTTCCGTCTGCTCACTTCCGTTTAAGGAGGTGAACCAGTGGGTTGTGTCAGTGCGGTGGGGGGCAATTTATGTCGAGTATGACTCTTTCTTGCTTAAGCAGTTTTCATACGTGTATGAGGAAGAACATTCTCCTAATTTCTCAATTTTACTTGTTCTTATTTGCAAACCTACCCTTCTTCTCCCCTAAAATACTGATTTGTCCCTCCCAAAAGAGAGTAGCAATTTAAAAGAAATATCAACGATAAAACCCGACGTTCCGACTTCATCCGTTTTTCAATGTCTTTTATATGTAACCATAGCAACAGTAATCTTTTCACGTGTGACATGTTATATTCACGTGTGAAGATATCATGTTTTCGCGCGAAAGCTCACTTGGTATTTCATTGGTGTTTATACAATAAAGTTCATTATTATTCTCCACTACTCAGTTAATCCGGACACCTGTGGCTTGGTTGGTTGAGCATCGGGCTGTCATGCGGGAGATCGCTAGTTCGAAGCCCGGCCGGATCTTAAAACATAGTTCTAACTATGCTTAAAATACAAGGAAAGGTTACGTTTATACAAACGTTAGCCGTGTAGCACTTATATTTTAAACAGAGTTAAGTGAATAGAGTGTAATGTGAAGTGCTAGATTTCAATCCCATATGAACCATGTGAGCGTTAGCCCTACTGATGGAAATGGGCCCACACAAGCACAGAGAAAAACTCTGACCAGGGTGGGAATTGAACCCACGACCTTCGGGTTAGATCTCCGCCGCTCTACCGACTGAGCTACAAGGTCAGACGGGAGCAGGCCGTGGGAAGTGAAGATGTTAAAGTCACGGCAATGAACATGTACAAGTACAAGGAAAGGTTACGTTTATACAAACGTTAGCCGTGTAGCACTTCCCACGGCCTGCTCCCGTCTGACCTTGTAGCTCAGTCGGTAGAGCGGCGGAGATCTAACCCGAAGGTCGTGGGTTCAATTCCCACCCTGGTCAGAGTTTTTCTCTGTGCTTGTGTGGGCCCATTTCCATCAGTAGGGCTAACGCTCACATGGTTCATATGGGATTGAAATCTAGCACTTCACATTACACTCTATTCACTTAACTATGCTTAAAATAACTGAGGAGGAAAGGGTTAGACTTTGAAGTCTTCTCGGACTGTAAACCGTAGGCCCCGTCTCACAAATGTCTTCTATGTTCATAAGTTCCCTGTGGGACGTTAAAGAACTCACACATTATTCGAAAAGAGTAGGGGATGGAGTCCCTGGTGTTGTGGCTGTCCTGTTCTCTCCAGCAGAAGTGGCCGGCTTGGCAGTGATGTCTCTAAGAAGGCTTACGGTGTATGAGGCCACCTAAGCAAAAACAGCCATAAGTCAAAAAGGGACTTTGCCAAGTGCTGGAACAGTTAGATGTAGAATGCAACTCGTTCGGATGAAGCTATTTCCAATCCAGAATGAGAGATATTTAAAACGCCACTTATAGTGGTTGAAGGGCTATGAAGATCGCCTACTACACAATTGATCCAATGTACGCAGATGACGTCGTAAAAGATTCAGTCCGTTTTCGAGGCAGAGGCAACGTCATACAATTTGTCCCAAATAGTATTGACGAGTCCAAGTTTTCGTCGGAAAATTACAGTTTGTCCATGGGGAAGCAATTTCTTGTGTGTAACCGATCTTCCTACGGCTAGATTCTAGAATACCCGTCCACTTATTTCCTCCTCAACAGCATGAAATATTGGGAGACCAGAGCTCAACACAGCCGTCGTATGTCTTATGCAGCACGAAATAAAAAATGAGAGGTTAAAATTTGCCTTGCTCAAGGTTAATTCTTGAGAAACTGCAAACCGGGAGAACATCACACCCCAGGGAGCGGAGGGCAGATGGGGGTCAGTGAACCGAAAATTTTCTAAACTTCCGATGAGGGAAACCAGCGTCCCTCTCGCATCTGCTTTACCCACTGAAGTCTCACACCGTGAAGCTTAAAGCGCATCCAAACAAATATCTGTAAGCATGCGCATACAATTGGCACATAAACAAGAACGTAAAAACATCCCCAGCGTAAATTATCGTTCGCGCTGTCTTGGAAACTAGTTATCCTATCAGTTGATGATGTCCAAAGATCGTCAGAATAGAACAAGGAATGGCCTGTTTGCTCTGCTAAAAGCCACGTTCCAAGGAGAGGAGCTATTGTTTGTCCAGGCTTAGAGAAAAGAGCTGATGTTCCAAAAATCAAGGCTGATATGGCTTGTTTACGATTATGAAGGACGAAATCTTCATCCACAAGATCACTAATTATAAGATTGAGAAGTTTACAGGTTCCCTCTGTGAAGACACGATTGCTAAAAAGAAAAAAATATATAAAGAAGTCTGAGTTGAAAAACACTATGTCAACATATTAAGCCAAAAAATCGTGGAATGCGCTAACCTCGGACAATTAAATGGAAAAAGTTAACCTCCAAATATTTAAAGTGCTGCTATGATTAAGAAATTACTTCCTTTATTTCTTCAGGTTTTTAAAGTGTATTTGCCCAACACCAAACTGGCAAAACTTTTAGTTTTGATTTTTATCCGAAGGCTGTTTACTTTGAGTGTAAGTTTTGGATTTTACGGTCTGCCATTACTCACGTTCCAAACTGACCGATTGGACATCAGGGCCCGGTTGTTCAAAAGCCGATTAACGCTAATCCCAGATTAAAAATTAACCAAGAAGTTTATTCCTCTACTCCCAAATGCTGTTCGACGCTGATATTCGGATAAAATTTACATTAGTAGATGTCGATCTTGAAAAACAAAAATAAGCAAAAGAATCTTTAACCAAAAAGTTGAAAACATGAAACAAAAGTTTACGCTAATCCTGGATTTAAGTTAATCGGTTTTCGAACAACCGGGCCCAGAGGTTTGGATCTAGGGAAAAGTGACGTCATTGACTCCCTGACTTAAAATTTCATCGCAGTTTACTGTATATGCAGCTTATTGTATATGCAACACACGAGTTTAAAAGTCTGAAAGCCCGAAACTCCCGTGCTGCATAATAATTCAGCCACATACACATGCATTGCATTCTTAAACCATTGAGTCTTTGAGGTCATTTTCTCCTCGATCCAGCCCTCTCAAGACTTTAAAGTTAGTAATGGCCGTCCATAAAATAGGAAAATTCCAGTTAAAATAAACAGGCGTCTGTTTTTAAATCAAGGCTTAAAACTTGGGTTACTCTCTCTCTCTCTCTCTATATATATATATATATATATCTTGAATGGTAAATTAATAGCACCCTGAGTAACTAACCTCGCAATGTAAAAGCAAAGTAATGTAGGCCAGTTGGGACCACAAACCAGCATAACGACGCTCAGTGCAAGCTTAACATAAAACAGCCACTTAATCACTGTGTAAACTCCAAATTGACGACACAAAGCCAAGAAATAAAGATTGTTGATGTGAGGTGCGACAAAGGACACGCCTAGCAATATGGAACCTGTCTGGGGAGAAATAAAGTCTCCAAGCAACTTGTCCAAAAACAGAGGAAAAAAATTGCTGTTGAAATGACAGTGAAGCACCTGTAACAAAATTAAGGAATCAAGACAGAGGTAGCAGTTTTTTTCCTAGTATCATGACTAGCCTTGAGTATTATTGTAGCTGATTTCCAAAATTTTGCCGAAACGCAGTTACATGGAAGGCACAATAATCACGCTAGGGTGAGTAAGAAAGAACACCTGGTCACATTTTATGAGGGTAACCCCCTCAAAACAAGAAATTTAACTGAATTTTGAGTAGAAAATGTAAAGGAGCCTTCAACCTTGAAAAGATAATAAGTAGGGTTGTTTTGTATCATGGAGACCATACAATTCTTATAGGTGAGGCTACTTAACAATTAGACTCATAGCTCGCAAGGGCTACGGGTCTAATTGTTTTAGCATCACCCAACTAGTCAGACAGAAAAAGCAATAATAAAGTTACCAAATACAAGTTAAAGAAATATTTAATTGGGAATTAAACGAAAGAAAGCGTCACGCTTTTCGCTACGCAAGGACTATTACTAATAGTCCTCTAGTAGCATAGCCAATCAAAATGCAGGATTTGCATTAGTCCACTAGTTGGGTGATACTAAAAACTATTAACTTCGAGGAATAACAAACAACAAAACTATATTATCAACACTATAATGAATGGCAACACAGAGGAAAAAATTAATACATAGAGATGAAATACATTGACAACAGAAATCTATCCTACGCCATAAAATAAGATGTGTTGGAATAAACGAAGACAAATGCCAAAAAGCTAACAAGGGGGTAGGGTAAGTCAAACATTTCCCTGTAAAAGTTGCTCAAAAGCATACCTTGCAAGAGTCAGAGCTTGCTTCTTGAAATTTTTCATCAACCTACCTGAACTAAATTCATTGCTGCAAACCACATGAAGTTAGAGTGAGTCATAAGCTGCTTGACAAATATCTTGAGCTCAAGGGATTGATCAGCTGTTGGTAAGGTGGATTGTATTTCTAGCCTGCTAAAAGAATTGTTATATGGGTGAGTCTTGCAAAATCTTGTTTTCGATCTTACTCTTACGTTTGAACCTGGGAGGCCCAGAGCTAGATAGAACTGTTTTGCTGGATAATATTTACAAAGCCCAGGCAAATGGCTTCGACATTTGCTTCCACCTCTGTTTGATTTTGTTGTACAGTCATGTTGAAATCATTATTTTAAGACCCTGGGTGTTGCTTTCATGCCGCCTCCCCACTCTACCTTCCTGGAGGGGGGTACTCCCTTATATGAGCTATGTAGGTATGTGTGGCCCCAAAGGGTATGGTTTTTTAGCTGTTTTGGTCTGAAATAGGGTATCGATTTTGACTATTTTGATCTGAAATACATGTAGAGTATGGTTTGTTCACTCAAGTCTTAAATTGGGTGTGTTGGTTAGAGGAAGCTTCTTCTTCATCATTAGGTTATAAGACCATCAACAAAGCCCTTCTCAAATTATTAAGCCAACTGTGTAACAGCTAAGATAGGTCTGAAATAGGGTATCAAATTTTTGGTCAGATCTGAAATAGGGTGGGGAAAATCTCAGAGTTTGGTCTGAAATAGGGTAAGGGTTTCAGGAGGCAGGCGACACACTTCTACCCAATTTTTCTGAGAGTAACTCCCCCACCCGGGCTTCAGCCAGGCTTGAGCCCACTACATCCTACATAGGTAGTACAAAGGTTAGGTACAGTAAAAAAATTAAGCAAGAAAGGGTCACTTGTCATTGATCACTCCTTGTAATAACTAATAATTATTATGAAAGGAAATTAAATAATTTATATTATTTCAGCGGTCAGTATTCACATTTTATAAAAAAATGTTTTTCATCTGACCTAAAAGTTAAAAAAGATGTTAAAAATGTTACTAAATTTTCGGAAACCAACTACTGCCTTCATCAGAGTTCAATTAAAATGCTTTTTAGGTTGACGCTTTGTTCGAATTGAACTCGAATCGATAATTGAACTCTGAGGGTTGCCCTGTTACTCTCTTGGTTGCCGAAAATTTACTTAACATTTTTAACATCTTTTTTAAACATCTTTTTTAACTTTTAGATCAGATGAAAACATGTTTTCATTTATATTAAATAATTTTCTGACCTTTGCTCCTCTTGAGGAGAATCAACTTTCACTTTCTTCAAAAGAAAATGCTGCTTCAGCAAAAAGGAACTGGTAAGAAATCCAGTGAGTGAAAATACAGAAAGCAATGTGCAAAATACATGAAATGAGCTCATGTGATCTCTATCCCAAAAGTGATGTGACATGAACACCGAGATGGCGCCACACCCACTGAAGACTGAACAGTACCAATTAAGTGCTGCCCTGTCCTCTGAAGACAAAGCTAAGTCAGTGAGTAGGGCAAGGTGGTTCAAGTCTATCATTGTCAGGAAACCATCATACAAACAGAGGCAAAGGACAAACTGAATTGAAGGGTGAATCCAGCCAAACCAAATGCTAAGGAATGCAAGTGTGAAGAGTGGTCCATACTTCATCAGAGCCCTGTGTGGTGATGACAAATAAAATTACATAATTATTTTTAAGGCTTTGCTCTAAATTCATGAGTTTCACCATAGGTAACCCAAGCTTGATATATGAATATCTGTACTGTACTATATTATGCAAGAGTAGAAATATAAGGATTTGTAAACTGTTTTTCTCAAAATTAAAAAAAATGTTTACGATTTCAAAAAGAAAAAAGCTTACCCTTGCTTCAGTCTCGTGTTTCTTTGTCTCTGGTACAGTTTCTGGGTCGATTAAGAGCAACTTAGGTGGTTTTTGGTTCCTGTTCTTTTCCCTCTACATATTCTTAAATTGCTCTTAATCAACCCAGAAACCGTACCAGAGACAAAGAAAGACAAGACTGAAGCAAGGTAAGCTATTTTTTTATTTTAAATCAAAAATATTTATTTCTACTCTTACATAATATAGTACAATACAGATACTCATGAGCTTGGGCTACCTGTGGTTTCACAGGTATTACTTTGAGTACTCATGGGATTCATAAAAGAACGTACATGTACAAGTATGGACATAACAAGACATAAGGATACTGATGGGAAGAATTTATGGTATCTGTCAAAGCCAGACATGTTGGATAATGATATGCAACAAATGAAATGCGAGCTGAATTTAATAAGCATGAGTCCACCCTGATACTCAGGTGTTAATACAAAGTGTCCCCAAGCTTCTGCTCCTCAAGTACCGTATTTACTTGTGTACACGTCAACCTTTTATGATCTAAAAATCAGCCCAAAATATTGCCCTTTACTTATACTCGAGTCATACAGATGGAGTTGGTTTGGTAGCCCTAGAACTATCAGGTAATTAATGTCGTAAAAAAGGTTGCTGTTATTTATCATGGTGAAGTACAATAATAATAAAGTATTCTCGTTTGTCTCACAATGTGGTCACTTGTGATGTAGATCCCGACGTTTCAACTGCATACTGCTAGTCTTCATCAGGTGATGAGGTCGACTACTTACGTGTCACCTTTTAAGCAGGATGCTTCACTGTGATTGGTTGGTTTTCAGCAGCTGTGATTGGTGCATTTCAATCCTCGCTGTTTTGGTGTGTTGTTCCTTCGGCGGTCTGTCATATGGTTCTCCTGTTGTTGTGTTTCTTGATTGTGGGCATCCATGCTTTCCGGAATTTCTATTCCACTATCCCTGTTGATGTTGTTAGGGTGAAGTCTTGTGTGAATCACCTCTTTTTGACCCTGCGTGTGTACCAATGACGATCACGATCAATAAACTTTACTTCGTTCCAAAGCGGGTTGCGTCCAGTGTTGTTAGCGTGTTCTGAAACTTGCCCGTACCGACTTGCCCGTACCCAGACCTCAGCCGTTTCAGAAACTTTTTGGAAAAAAGCTAAACTAAACTAATTACCAAGAGGCACAATAGGCATCTAATTAATTAACCCTTTCACTAATATATGCTAATTAGGCCCAAAACCACTGGTTCCTGAATACTTAATTAGGCACCACCAAGACTTCAACACAAAATCAAAACATGCATGCTCAGTAGATTTTAATGGAATGTTACATCCCATAATGGGAAACAAAATACAGTCTGATTGTCTGACTGCAATTAATCTGTTAACAGCATTAAGCACTGCCTCAAGAAAGTAGAGAAATGAAAAAAAATTCAAATTTGCCGCCATTAATGCCGGCACCACGATTGGTTTGTTGAAAAAGTAACATGTAAAGCAAAGAAACATGGTATATTCCCTAAAAATATTTCATAAAACAGTTAAATAGTCAATCTAAGATATTGGAGCTTGAACAGAGTTTATTCCGCCTGCATGTGGAACTCATTGTGGCATGTGGGACAGAGTGCAACTTTACAGAGTTTTACCTCGAAACGCATCTCCACTTTGTAACCTTTCGGGGTTCTCCTGCCAGCTTTGATGCACCCTACACATTTTCTCTTCCTTCCTTCTACATGGACAGAAATATGCTGTCCTGGATCCACAGCAGTTTCGCTTGGAACATCAAGGGAGCGTCTCTTTCTCTTCCTTTGAGAAAAGCCACCAATAAGTTGCTTGGCAAGTTCAAGCCTGAAGTCCAGCAATGGTTTCTTACGTCGTTCTCCACGATGAATGTTGAACAGGACAAAGGCATTGCAGATGGACAAATTGAACAAAAACCAGAAAATATATCTGTACCACTTTCGTGATTGCCAGCCTGTATAATGAAATGAGCGATCAACTCCTCCCATGAAAGCGGTGTAAACATCAGCAACTCGCGGCTTTTGAATTTCAATATTTTGCCCTTTTTTCTTTCGCTGCACTGGTCTGGAGGGTTCACTCGGGGAAACATTTGTCGACAAGAAAGAAATATCTCGCTTGTCATGCCATTTAGTGAAAACTAGAGCGCCACGCTGCGCAGTAACTATCTCTCCTTGCTTGAGCTTTTGTTTTGCACACGGTGGTAAGTCTTTCCTGTTGCAGCGAACTGTTCCACATGCATAAGTGTTCTAGGCAAGAACACAATCAAAGAGGAAAGAACTCGAAAAAAAATTGTCAAAAAATATGTGCCTGTTTTTATTAAGGAAAGGAGTCGCCATTTTCATAACGACATCATATCCAAGGCCATGAATGGGATGTTCGTTTCCCTCTTGTCCAAGGTAAACAGAAAAATTTGACACGTAGCCATTGCTTGAGTCTGCCGCCATCCAGACTTTTATGCCATATTTTGTTGGTTTAGCGGGCATGTACTGGCGGAATGATAGTCTTCCTTTAAATGCTATCATTCCCTCGTCAATCGAAAGATTTTTCGACGGCTCAAAAACATTTGAATTTTCTCTAAAATGTTATCGAGGATTGGACGTACTTTGAATAATTGGTCGTAATTATCGGCACCGTGTGGTGGTTCTTGTGAAGAATCATTGAAATGAATGTACTGACTGATTTCTTCAAACCTGTTTTTGGTCATTACATTTTGTATGCTGCTATTTCCAATAAATGAATCGGATGACCAATACATCGAAATTCTTGGCAAGTTGTTTATTCCCATTATAATGCACATACCAAAGTATGCACAAAGCTCTTGAGCCGTGACATCTTGCCACTTGTCAAGCCTAATTCGCGTGTTTGCTAATTTCTTCCGAGCATATCGGTTGGTTTCTCGGACCACTAAATTGATAATAGAAAGGTGGAAAATAAGGTTGAAAAAGAATTTTTCGTTTGCCTCGTTGGGAACAGCGACTTTGATTCCTGAGGTGGAAGTGAAATTGTTGATAACAAGGTCCTCAAGATTTGTCTGATTCGCTTTCACTCTGACTCGCTAATCCTTCAAAATCTATGTCTGACTCCATAGAACTTTCACCATCTGATTCATTGCTATTTTCTTCATCAGACGATCCGAAAATCTCACGATATTCTTCTTCGCTAATAGGATGCGGTGCAGTAGCCAGCCATTATGATAGTTCATGTAACGCTGGGCGCTACCATAAAGGGGGCGCTAAATTTATGCGCAGTTGGCAAGATTTTATTGGTCAACACTCACTTTAAACAATAAAAACAAAAGGTAGGCAAATATCAAAAATTTGGTTTTATCAACGGAGTTGATAATGTAAATTGGCCACCGTACAGAGATTCTAAAAGCTGACGTTTCGAGCGTTAGCCCTTCGTCAGAGCGAATCGAGGGATTATGGGTTATGTGTAGTTTTTATAGTAGAGTAGGAGCTACGCTATTGGTGGTAACATGGCAACGTGAAAAATAGGAATATATTAGTTAAATGAAAAGCGTTCGTTAATACCGTGAGGATTAAGGGTGCCGATTTGAAAGATGAATTTTTGTTCCAGATTCTTGCGGCTTTCCGTCGTACCCTGATGTAGGGAAAGGCCGCAGATAGCCATGTGTTTTTTGGAGTGGTTAGGCAGATTAAAATGGCGAGCGACTGGCTTAGATGCATCCTTGTCATTCTTCTCAACATCGCGAAGGTGTTCGCGGAATCGGTCGCCTAGTCGTCTACCTGTCTCACCAATGTATAATTTATTGCATAACGTACAGGTTATGCAATAAATGACATTTGCGGAGGTACATGTGAAACGATCGGTGATCTTAACAGATCGCTTAGGTCCCGATATCTTGCTAGTGTTAACAATGAAAAGACAAGTTTTGCATCGTGAGCGCGCGCATTTGAAAGTGCCGGGTTGCTCGTTAGTTTTGAGCGCGCTTCTAACTAAAAAGTTGCCTACGTTTTTGTCGCGTTTGAATGAAATAAGTGGAGGTTGCGAAAAGATTCTACCAGTCTCCGGATCATTTTGGAGTAATTTAAAATTACTAAGAATGATGCTTTTGACTGCGTGATTATGAGGATGGAAAGTGAGGGTGAATGGAATTCTGTCATTCTTATCTTTTTGTGACGTTTGTAGTGATGACTCTCGATCAAATTGTTGGGCGCGATGATGGCCCGCTTTGACCACAGAGACAGGATAGCCACGTTTCTCGAAGAACTGGCACATCTCCTCTGATTTGCTGGAAAAATCGGAGTCATCACTACATAGACGTCGAAGTCTAAGAAATTGAGAATAAGGAATGGAGTTCTTGACATGTGATGGATGTGACGATGAATACAACAAATAACTGTGTGAATCAGTAGGTTTGTAGTGCACACTAGTACATAGCACGTTGCCTCTAATAGAAACTTTGATATCTAGGAAAGCCAATGAAGTTTCCGAAATTTCCCAGGTATATTTAAGAGCCGGATGAAAAGAGTTGACGGAGGTTATAAATTGATTGAGTTCTTCTCTACTGGATGAAATAGCGCCGATGCAGTCGTCGATGTAGCGGCCGTAGAGTTCAGGTTTGGGGCCGTTGTACTGATTAAAAAATTGGTGTTCAACATATCCTACAAAAAGATTGGCATAGCTAGGTCCCATTCTTGTGCCCATCGCTACACCATTAATTTGTTTGTAATAGTTGCCGGCGAATGAAAAACATTTCGGAAACTTCATTGGCTTTCCTAGATATCAAAGTTTCTATTAGAGGCAACATGCTATGTACTAGTGTGCACTACAAACCTACTGATTCACACAGTTATTTGTTGTATTCATCGTCACATTCATCACATGTCAAGAACTCCATTCCTTATTCTCAATTTCTTAGACTTCGACGTCTATGTAGTGATGACTCCGATTTTTCCAGCAAATCAGAGGAGATGTGCCAGTTCTTCGAGAAACGTGGCTATCCTGTCTCTGTGGTCAAAGCGGGCCATCATCGCGCCCAACAATTTGATCGAGAGTCATCACTACAAACGTCACAAAAAGATAAGAATGACAGAATTCCATTCACCCTCACTTTCCATCCTCATAATCAGGCAGTCAAAAGCATCATTCTTAGTTATTTTAAATTACTCCAAAATGATCCCGAGACTGGTAGAATCTTTTCGCAACCTCCACTTATTTCATTCAAACGCGACAAAAACGTAGGCAACTTTTTAGTTAGAAGCGCGCTCAAAACTAACGAGCAACCCGGCACTTTCAAATGCGCGCGCTCACGATGCAAAACTTGTCTTTTCATTGTTAACACTAGCAAGATATCGGGACCTAAGCGATCTGTTAAGATCACCGATCGTTTCACATGTACCTCCGCAAATGTCATTTATTGCATAACCTGTACGTTATGCAATAAATTATACATTGGTGAGACAGGTAGACGACTAGGTGACCGATTCCGCGAACACCTTCGCGATGTTGAGAAGAATGACAAGGATGCATCTAAGCCAGTCGCTCGCCATTTTAATCTGCCTAACCACTCCAAAAAACACATGGCTATCTGCGGCCTTTCCCTACATCTAGGTACGACGGAAAGCCGCAAGAATCTGGAACAAAAATTCATCTTTCAAATCGGCACCCTTAATCTTCACGGTATTAACGAACGCTTTTCATTTAACTAATATATTCCTATTTTTCACGTTGCCATGTTACCACCAATAGCGTAGCTCCTACTCTACTATAAAAACTACACGTAACCCATAATCCCTCGATTCGCTCTGACGAAGGGCTAACGCTCGAAACGTCAGCTTTTAGAATCTCTGTACGGTGGCCAATTTACATTATCAACTCCGTTGATAAAACCAAATTTTTGTATACTACTTCCCCACCGACGCAGCACCACAGTTTCTTTAGAAACTACCCCTTCATTCATTTGGTAGGCAAATATCGCCTGACCCAGGGAGCACAGAGTCTCAAAAATAGTCTCGGTCTGTTTGGCCGCTTTTGGCCTTTCTAGGAATAACGTGACATTTCCGGCTGGCCGCTTTTGGCCGCTCCAGTAGTGAAAGGGTTAATTAAGAGGCCACATTTCAATCTATAGTCGAAAAAACACTACAGTAACTCACAGCAAGTAACAAGAAGTAGAGGTTAATGGTAAATAGATTTAAATGCAATTAGCTACAAGGATCAAGATGGTTGAGTTGCAGTTGTGATGTGGCATTTGCTAAATAGTATCTTTTGTAGTATTTCTTGCAGCCTTTAACCCATTGACAACTGTGCCGCCCTGGACCGCCCCCATTGACAAGTAAAATCGTCAAGTCTCTCTTCTAGGAGTCAATGGGTCAATTTAAGCAACATAAAATGGTATGTGCTCACTAAGTGCTGCAGAGCCTTTTGGGTGCTTTGTGTGGTCAGCAGTTCTTTAGGTGGACCTGACTTGTACACTTGATCATGCACTTAGAGTTTTGCTTGATCAGGGTACAGGAATGTAGTGTAGCCAAAACATGGTTTGTTTAGCTTTTACCTTCCCTCTTCTCCCTGAAGCTTTTGTTTACTTTCTTAGCAATAGTTATCCAGAACTCACTTGTCATAAGGGTTGGGTGAGTGGGACTTAGAATGAGTGAGGGGCATATAGTACACTCACCTAAAGCGTTTTTGAACAATTTCTGGTTGACTAAGGCCTGACCTTCAAAAGGAATAAATACATTATTATTTTAATATTGGACGAAATAAGACAACCATGGTAACATTTTAGAGGACGAAAAAGGTTAAAGCATTAACTTCTGATGGAACATATGTCTGTGGGTTTCCTAGTCCCTTCTGACTTGTATATCTGGCTCCAGTTGTTCAAACGATGGATAGTGCTATCTGCCAGATAAATCACTAACCAATGGATAAGTAATTAATACACTGCAGCAAAACCAATTGCACTATCCAATGGATAGTGATTTATCCAGTGGATAGCATTATCCACCTTTTAACAACTGGGGCCTGGTGAATTGTTGAGTTTATGTGAAACAAAGTTACTGGAGGAACACCAGGTTGGTGCAGTGGTTCTACCAATGTGTCCCAGGTGGATCCCCAGACACTATGAAATTTCAATGTTCTCTACTCTGCTGTGAGAGGACTTTCTGCAGGATAAATTTCCATTTTCCTCCCTCATCAATAAGCAACATTTGAACATTGATCCACTTTGATTTGCTTTGATTTGCAGTCTCCCTGATTACTTGAGCAAACTAAAGACGTAAAGCAACGATGACAAAGATAATGATGAAGATGACTATCATTAATTCATAACTTACTGGTTATTTTCAAGAGCGCGGTGGTCACTTAACCAGCCAAAGAGAGGATCGTTTAATGAATTCCACACAAGAAATATAGCCTTTGGGAAAAAATGTAAGGAAAGCGTGGTAAACGTCTGTCAAAGCAGTAATATTAACGTAATAGTTCGTTGGTTCTCTACTTTTCTGCAAGATATTTATCCTCTCATCAAAAACCAAGAATTGATTTACAGACTATTTCACGTTACTAGCCAATAATTGTGGGCCCATTTATAAAACCATATTGATACAAACTAAGAGATACAACTTCACGGCAACACATTACAGGACAAGCAAGGCTATCAGCAATTGAGACATGCGGGGTTGAGTCAGTCCTTTAGAGAGCGCGGTAGCATAAAAGATTTGCAAGCGATTTATAAGCGCTTCAGTATCAGAGGGTTTCTACTGTGATTGAAACTGTTTTCGATAAACAAAGGAGCGCATGCATAATAAACTAGGGACCTGTACGGAAAACGTCCCACAAACTCACTCACCTCCCCCAGCCAGAAGGAGTTCCGGTCAATTTTGTAGACAGAAACAAATATGTCCACGTAATACAAGAGGAAGACATTGTGAAGAATCGCCACGTACAGTGACATAGAGCCATACGCAATACGGACCGCAAAAGATTTATGAAACATATTTACCCAAAATTAATTTTCTACAAAAAGACCAACTACCACAGGTTACACGTCAACATCTATTTCGAAGGAAAGTCTTCGGGTATATACTTCGTGCCAGTATGCCATATAGTCGCCTAGCATATAGTCGTCCATATCGCCAAGTACGTATTACTACTGATCAACTGTACATACCACTGTCCCTATCTATGATCAACTGTCCCTACCACTTATCACCTGTCCCTATCCCTGATCAACTGTTCCTTGCACTGATCACCTGTCCTAAGCACCGTTCAATTGTCCCTAGCACTGATCAACTGTCCCTGGCACTGATCAATTGTCCCTAGCACTGATCACCTGTCCTTAGCACTGATCAACTGTCCCCAGATATGATCTACTGTCCCTAACTATGATCAACTATCCCTAGCTATGATCATATCCCCCTAGCCATGATCAACTGTCCCTATCCATAATCAACTGTCCATAACACTGATCAACTGTCCCTAGCTATGACCGACTGTCCCAAGCTATGATCAACTGTCCTTAGCACTGATCAATTGTCCCTAACACGGATTAACTGTCCCCAGATATGATCTACTGTCCCTAACTATGATCAACTATCCCTAGCTATGATCATATCCCCCTAGCCATGATCAACTGTCCCTAGCCATAATCAACTGTCCCTAGCACTGATCAACTGTCCCTGGCACTGATCAATTGTCCCTAGCACTGATCACCTGTCCTTAGCACTGATCAATTGTCCCTAACACGGATCAACTGTCCCCAGATATGATCTACTGTCCCTAACTATGATCAACTATCCCTAGCTATGATCATGTCCCCCTAGCCATGATCAACCGTCCCTAGCCATAATCAACTGTCCCTAGCACTGATCAACTGTCCCTAGCACTGATCAACTGTCCCTAGCACTGATCACCTGTCCTTAGCACTGATCAATTGTCCCTAGCACGGATCAACTATGATCAACTATCCCTAGCTATGATCATGTCCCCCTAGCCATGATCAACTGTCCCTAGCCATAATCAACTGTCCCTAGCACTGATCAACTGTCCCTAGCACTGATCAACTGTCCCTAGCACTGATCACCTGTCCTTAGCACTGATCAATTGTCCCTAGCACGGATCAACTGTCCCCAGATATGATCTACTGTCCCTAACTATGATCAACTATCTCTAGCTATGATCATCTCTCCCTAGCCATAATAAACCGTCCCTAGCTATGATCGACTGTCCGTAACACTGATCGACTGTCCCTAGCTATGATCAACTGTCCCTAGCTATCATCATGCCTCCCTAGCCATGATCAACTGTCCCTAGCACTTATCAACTGTCCTTACTACTGATCAACTGTCCCTAGCTATGATCTTCTGTCCCTAACTATGATCAACTGTCCCTAGCTATGATCATCTTTCCCTAGCCATGATCAACTGTCCCTAGCCATAATCAACTGTCCGTAACACTGATCAACTGTCCCTAGTTATGATCTACTGTCCCAAGCTATGATCAACGGTCCCTAGCTATGATCATCTCTCCCTAACCATGATCAAATGTCCCCAGCACTTATCATCTGTCCGTAACACTGATCAACTGTCCCTAACTATGATCAACTGTCCCTAGCTATGATCATCTCTCCCTAGCACTTATCAACTGTCCGTAACACTAATCAACTGTCCCTAGCTATCATCTACTGTCCCTAACTATGATCAACTGTCCCTTGCTATGATCATCTCTTCCTAGCCATGATCAACTGTCCGTAACTCTGATCAACTGTCCCAGCTATGATCGACTGTCCCTAACAATGATCAACTGTCCCTAGCCATGATTATCTCTCCCTAGCCATGATCATCTGTCCCTAGCTATGACCAACTGTCCCTACCACTGATCAACTGTCCCTACCACTGATCCACTGTTCCTAGCACTTATCAACTGTCCCAAGCACTGATCAACCGTTCCTAGCAGTGATCAACTGACCCTAGCACTCATCACCTGTTCCCTAGTTTTCCTATTGGTGAGAGTGACGTTTTTGTTTCTTTTGAAATACAGTTAGGGAGATTTGCACTTATAGTTAAAACTCTCCTGTTGGTCTCAAAACAATCGCAATTTACAATATTGGAGGTATTACTTTCGGGTAATGTCGGCAATGGAGTCGCAAAAGGAGGCAGAAAACAGCAAAACGAACAAGATCTAGACGAGTTTAGTGAATGTATTTTGCAACAGAAATCAGAAAATACAACAATTAAAACAAAGAGTGATTTGACATGGAAGCGGATTTGTCATACGGAAAACGAGACGAGAGAAGTACAGCATATAGTAAATCCTTTATTTACCAAGCTTGTTCGGTCAAGATAGCAGGATACAGTGGAACCTAGTTAATATTATTATCCAGGTGTCTGTATTAAGCCGACACTGAGAAAAATGTCATGAACAACTCAATGTTTTAACGATATAAAAGACTGCAGCAGACTATTCGACAAGAAAGTCGTTGCATGTTTAACTTCTCAGCTTTAAATGTACACTACGAGGCCGTCAAAGAAGAAGAAGGATACGAGTAATGACTGCGGCAAAAAGCCAAGGAAGTGAAACTGTAATAGTAGGCAGAAAACGTTATTAAAGGGCCAGGGTACAAGGGAAAAACGCCGACAAAAAAGGCAAACTGATGAAATCCAAACATATCACGCAATTTTGCTTCTGCTTTGCTAGTAACCAATTCGTTTCAACGCGTAGAAATCTGGCATTATTTGAACAGGATACGATGTCTACGACTAGCACATAATTGTCACAATGAAAATAGACTGTGCGCACATAACTAGTGTCCGTAAAGCGGCGTTGACGAATCATGAGAGTTTGTGACTCCATCAATGTTAGGGAAAGTTGAAAATTTATCAGTACTGGGGACAAGTGACCAATGCTGGGGACAGTTAATCAGTGTTTAAAACGATTGATCACAGCTAGGGACAGTTAATCAAAGCCTGGAAAGGTTGCCCAATGCTAGGGACGATTGATCAGTGCTAGGAACAGTTGATCAGTGCTAGGGACAGTTGGTCATAGCTAGGGACAGTTGATCATGGCTAGGGAGAGATAATCATGGCTAGAGACAGTTGATCATAGTTAGGGACAGTCGATCATAGCTGGGACAGTTGATCAGAGTTACGGACAGTTGATCATGGCTAGGGGGAGATGATCATAGCAAGGGACAGTTGATCATAGTTAGGGACACAATATCATAGCTAGGGACAGTTGATAGGTATTACGGACAGTTGATAAGTGCTAGGGACAGTTGATCATGGCTAGGGAGAGATGATAATAGCTAGGGACAGTTGATCATAGCTGGGGACAGTCGATCATACCTAGAGACAGTTGATCAGTGTTACGGACAGATGATCATGGCTAGAGACAGTTGATCATGGCTAGGGGGAGATGATCATAGCTAGGGACAGTTGATCATAGTTAGGGACAGAAGATCATAGCTAGGGACAATTGATCCGTGTTAGGGACAATTGATCAGTGCTAGGGTTAGTTGATCTGTGGTAGGGACAATTGATCAGTGCTAGGGACAGTTGTTCAGTGCTAGGGACAGTCGCTCGGTGCTAAAGACAAGTGGTCAGTGCTAGGGACAGTTGAACAGTGCTGGGGACAGTTTATCTGCGCTAGGGACAGTTGATCCGTGCTAAGGCCAATTGATCAGTGCTAGGGACAGTTGATCAGTGCTAAGGACAGGTGATCCATGCTAGGGACAATTGATCAGTGCTAGGGACAGTTGTTCAGTGCTAGGGACAGTCGCTCGTTGCTAAAGACAAGTGGTCAGTGCTAGGGACAGTTGAACAGTGCTGGGGACAGTTTATCTGCGCTAGGGACAGTTGATCCGTGCTAAGGCCAATTGATCAGTGCTAGGGACAGTTGATCAGTGCTAAGGACAGGTGATCCGTGCTAGGGCCAATTGATCAGTGCTAGGGACAATTGAACAGTGCTAGTGACAGTTGATCAGTGCGAGGGACAGTTGATAAGTGCTAGGAAGAGATGATCAGTGGTAGGGACAGTTGATGAGTGGTAGGGACAGCTGGTCACGGCTAGGGAGATATAATCATAGCTAGGGACAGTTGATCATAGCTTGGGACAGTCGATCATAGCTAGGGACAGTTGATCAGGGTTATGGACAGTTGATTATGGCTAGGGACAGTTGATCATGGCTAGGGGGATATGATCATAGCTAGAGATAGTTGATCATAGTTAGGGACAGTAGATCATATCTGGGGACAGTTGATCCGTGTTAGGGACAATTGATCAGTGCTCAGGACAGGTGATCAGTGCTAGGGACAATTGATCAGTGCGAGGGACAGTTGATCAGTGCTAGGGACAGTTGATCAGTGCTAGGGACAGTTGATTATGGCTAGGGACAGTTGATCATGGCTAGGGATAGTTGATCATAGTTAGGGACAGTATATCATATCTGGGGACAGTTGATCCGTGTTAGGGACAATTGATCAGTGCTAAGGACAGTTGATCAAAGCTTGGGACAGTCGATCATAGCTAGGGACAGTTGATCAGTGTTATGGACAGTTCATTATGGATAGGGACAGTTGATCATGGCTAGGGGGACATGATCATAGCTAGGGATAGTTGATCATAGTTAGGGACAGTAGATCAAATCTGGGCACAGTTGATCCGTGTTAGGGACAATTGATCAGTGCTAAGGACAGGTGATCAGTGCTAGGGACAACTGATCAGTGCCAGGGACAGTTGATTATGGCTAGGGACAGTTGATCATGGCTAGGGGGATATGATCATAGCTAGGGATAGTTGATCATAGTTAGGGACAGTAGATCATATCTGGGGAAAATTGATCAGTGCTAAGGACAGTTGATCATAGCTTGGGACAGTCGATCATAGCTAGGGACAGTTGATCAGTGTTATGGGCAGTTGATTATGGCTAGGGACAGTTGATCATGGCTAGGGGGACATGATCATAGCTAGGGATAGTTGATCATAGTTAGGGACAGTAGATCATATCTGGGGACAGTTGATCCGTGTTAGGGACAATTGATCAGTGCTAAGGACAGGTGATCAGTGCTAGGGACAATTGATCAGTGCCAGGGACAGTTGATCAGTGCTAGGGACAGTTGATTATGGCTAGGGACAGTTGATCATGGCTAGGGGGATATGATCATAGCTAGGGATAGTTGATCATAGTTAGGGACAGTAGATCATATCTGGGGACAGTTGATCCGTGTTAGGGACAATTGATCAGTGCTAAGGACAGTTGATCATAGCTTGGGACAGTCGGTCATAGCTAGGGACAGTTGATCAGTGTTGTGGACAGTTGATTATGGGTAGGGACAGTTGATCATGGCTAGGGGGATATGATCATCGCTAGGGATAGTTGATCACAGTTAGGGACAGTTGGTCAGTGCTAAGGACAGGTGATCAGTGCTAGGGACAATTGATCAGTGCCAGGGACAGTTGATCAGTGCTAGGGACAATTGAACGGTGCTTAGGACAGGTGATCAGTGCAAGGAACAGTTGATCAGGGATAGGGACAGGTGATAAGTGGTAGGGACAGTTGATCATAGATAGGGACAGTGGTATGTACAGTTGATCAATAGTAATACGTACTTGGCGATATGGACGACTATATGCTAGGCGACTATATGGCATACTGGCACGAAGTATATACCTCAGTCTTCGAGCGGAAAACGTACACAAATCTGTTGCAACCTCGTTCTCAGGAATCGCATGGAAATGAAGAAAAGTGAGAACCTGGGAGCGAAATAGATAGATGGGATTGAACAGATTCCATCCGGTACAGAAGACGTCAAAATGTTGTGAGAACAAAAAAGCGGCACACGAGGCGATAGCCGAGTGTGTGATTTATATAATAAAGAATTATACTTTATTCGCATAAAAGCTGATGGTGACGTCAATCGTGCGTCTGTCCTCTAATCAGGATCATAGGCAAGAACCAATCAAAATGCGAGAATAAATTGGGTTATTATTCAAACATAGATAGATTATAATAGATAGATGTCAAGCGAAGCTATAATCCTCGTTATGAACGCAATTTTAGCAATTGCGTAGAGACGCATCTCGGGAGCATTGAACCCACCAATGACCAGCTCGCAACTTTAGTGGCTTCAGAGCTCAGTAGGTTGGAGCGTCGCACCGGCATCACGAGGTCACGGGTTTATACCCCGTTGAAGTCCTAAACTACGCAACTGCTAAAATTACGTTCATAAGTGCGAGGATCATAGCTTCACTTGATTTCATATCCGCAGTTCAATATACGTACGATTCATTTCATTGTTTCATTGTCTGAAAGTATTTATAAATAAATAAGACATTTAGACGAATTTCCTTCAATATATGAATATTTAATCAAGTATTGTCCATTACAAGTGTTGGTATGAAGGGTAGGCAATTTTTGAATAACAATAACAAATATTGATATTTCTACAGCGCCTTCTTCCATTCACAAATTACTTACGTCACTAATCTGAGAAAAAAAACGTTAAGTCTTTCTATCAAAATAACTTTTGTTATTGTCCACCTGTATTAGTCCGTGGTATTTTGACTCACCCTGCGGGATCTCCAAAATACAGCGAGACTCGTGAAAGTATCCCACGACACTAAACACTAAATCCTCCAATGAGATATATGTATTCTTGGCAAGGCATGCGATAGACGAGTTCACGCTCTTGAGTGCATCACTGGGTAATCAGGGCAAGATGGAGAGAAATGGAAGTTCAAAACGAAAGGTGTTCATGACATGCAATTTTGGGTTTTTTATTTTCCGAAATAGAAGATATGCGCTCAAAAGTGCGGCAGAATAAATTTGGAGAGAATGGCTATTGTATTATTTTATTAAAACGAGTTTCTGCCATACATTTCCTGTAATCCAAAGGCACAAAAAATTACAGAGAATGTATAGAGACAAAAAAGCAATCTTTCGGAATTCCAAAGAACGGATACCAAGTCTAGTTCATCTCAGTTGTGAACTTGAACTTATTTCTTTGGTTTATGATGGCGAACGTCTATAAAGTAGAGTCATGTACAGTATACTTTGCTTTGAATTTCCATACAAACCTTTGAATTCCTGCCATGTTGCCCAGATTACCCATCATGCAATCGAGAGCGTGAACTCGCCCATCAATACGATTATAACTAAAACATGAAATTCTAAGCCATGACAGTCATTAACTAAGTCATATGAAATACATGTAAACGAGTTCAATTCTTATAGCGTCGAATGAGTAAAATGTCAAAAGGTGGCTAGATTGCAGAATACCCGGCCCACTAAATGTCTTACTTAAAAGCTGCCACCGCAGTCCCGCAGTCCGCAGTGGCTTAGTACAGAAAATGATATTCATATAAACAAATCTGTTCCTAAACCGGGTATTCTGCAATCGCTCCTTAGCCTTCATTTTGCTGTTCGGTTAACTACACGCTTCACGAGATCGTGTGAAGAAGAAAGCACTCGTTTACTGATTAAGCCTAAGCGCTCGTTTCAGTGCTTAGGCCTAAGCACTCTAACCCCATATTTCAGCTTTCACGTTGCGGTTCGGTACGTTAACTGCACTTTTCACGAGGTCGTCTTGTCCTTGAACAATTTTCATTCATCGACTACGGGACTGCGGACCGCGGTGGCAGTTTTTTTCAGTAGGACGTTTAGTGGGCCGGGTATTCTGCAATCGCTTCAAGGTGCAGAAAGGTAGCGAGTTCCACGGTTTTGGCACAGCAACGCTGAAAGCATGATTACCATATGTAGCAGTGCTATTACTACGTACATCTTGGACAATAACTGCATGGAAGAACGTAAATACCATGCAGGAGCATATCTTTCGAATAAATCCACAAATGTAATCAGGATTTTGAAAACTAAGGTCTTACTCTAAGTACTATCACCAGAGAGGTATTTCTGTATTCGTGAAATAATGAAAAAATAAAAAAAGGACAACTTGTAAACGGTACAACCCAAACCCTAACCCTAACGGTAAAATTCACGACTCAAGGCTTTGACAAAAACACAGCTGTCAAAGCAATGAAAATTTTGGCCTAGGGGTTACAAAACCCCACACTCATCCTAAATTAAGTCTAATTAATAAACGCTTGCTGTGCAATCTACTGTTTATGAAAATTTAAATTTTGTTACACAAGTTCCTAGCATGATCATGTTTCTTGTTTTAGTTTCTCTTTCTTGATCGATTCAAACCTACAAGAAGTTTTACTAGCACAGCACAATTTTGAGCTAAAAGTGTCAGTAATAACCCAGACTTTGCTTTGACTGAATTATCTCCCATACATTATAGGCCTACTTTACAAAAGTACAGTTCCCATCCCCTCTAACGCTTGTATGGTACTGGACGATCTCGGAAGAAGTGTGTACTTCTGGCAACAAGGTTGTGTCTGCCAGACCCCTTCCCCTTATTTTTGGACCGGGAGTTTGCATCATTTGTATAATAATGATGACGATTATAACCATACATGTACTCACTATACACGTTGTCATAATTATTGTGTGGTGGCACATAATTATCGTTGTCACCATTTTTGAAATAACAGGAATTATTTCTGTTCTCTCTTGCTGGAAATCTGCTTGGTGTGTTATCGGTGTTTTGTACACGATGGAAAAAGTCGCTTAATCCATAGCGATTGTCACTGGAATGACCTCTTTTAAATGACTTATTTTTATCCCCTTTGAAGTGATGAAGTTGACGTGTGCTGTATCCACGGTCCATTCTTTCAAAACCTTCACCCCTAGGGGCATGAGGGAATTGGACACTGTTGTAACTAGAACTTGGTCTGTTGCTACTTGACCTATTCTTTGATCTCTTTTCCTTATGAATGGATGACATATCTTCACTGTGTGAAAGAAAAGAGACAAACAGACAGCACCATCAGTTTTACTGCCCAACACACCACTTTCTTGCTGCATTGGATGGTAGTTTAAACCAAGACTTGGTAGAGTCTGGGTTGAGAACTTAACCTGCTTTACTGAAAGTTGAAAGCAGTGCATTGCTGTATACTGATCTATTTAACAAATTGATGTCAGTTTTTCATGTGTCTGTCCTGTTATTGACAATGAATATCGTCCTAACATTGTCAAAGTACAGGCGATCCACAGCTACTTTGACAATGTTAGGACGATATTCATTGTCAATAACAGGACAGACACATGAAAAACTGACATCAATTTGTTAAATCGAGCAGTATCAAAAAGGCAGACGGATCAAAATAAAGTCAAAACACGAGAAGAACGCGAAACAAATGCGAGAGACTTCAATTTTCTTCAAGCTGACGCCACCAATATCGCGTCAATTTCGCATAAATTGTAAATTTATGTGTCAGTCCGGTTATTGACAATAGAATTAGCCAATGAGCGCGCGAGAATTTTGCAGTCATTGTAAAATGTATGTTTGTAATGAAAAGTTAACCCATTGACTCTTGGGAGTTGAGGTGGTTCAGGAGTAAATGGGTTAACAACCTCTACAGCCACTTTTTGAACATGGCAAAAATTATTGACATGCAACTTACACTTTAGGAGTCCTTGTCTTTAGGTCTTCCAAGTAGTTTTCACGTTCCATTGGATAGCCTCTGGCTTTACTGAAGGCTGAAAAAAGTTTAGACCAGAAGAATAGGTACACAAAAATAAAACTGAGTGATAGAATGACTGAGTGAAATGGAAAACTTGAAGCCTGCGCAAATCCTTAACTTATTCTCACGAGCCATAACACTCCCCCCCCTCCCCCCCCCCCCATCCTAAGGGGTTTCCCATTGACAAGTAAAATAGTGTGGCAATAGACAGAGCACAATCTATAACTGGTCCACTTAGGACGATTTTACTTAGGTTGAGGGGTTAAAGGGTTTTACCGTATTATTTTTAACTGGTCAAAGTTGGATTAACATTTAATATGCTGTAGCACAATTTCACAAGAATTTAACAGTACAAGCAGACCATGTGGGGAGGTAATTTTCTTTTAAAATGAAATCTTGAAACAAAATGACAACTTTCAGGTTTGCAAACAAAGGTAAGCAGAAACGTTTCCCTCGCTTGGTTCAAGAGACAAAATGATGTGGAGTTTTGTTTTAATTACACTAATAGAGACTAAAATGTTTGCTAACTGATACTTAACTGATTAACTAACGGTACATTGTTTTGTTTCCAAAAATTTCGTACAGCCAGGCCCTGCTTCTTTCTGGACATATTAAGAGATACATGTACTTTCAATCACAATGCACACAATGTGTGACTTAAAATTACATTGTCACCTTCAATGGCTCTTTCAGGTGTGTATCCCCTGCATTCAATAAGATACCTAGGATGAAATGGAGCACTTAATCATATACATGTATGTAAATTTAAAGTGCTACTATGATAAAAAAATTACTTCTTCTTTTTCATCAGATTTTGAAAGTGTGATTGCCTGACAATTGATTGGCAATATTTTGAGCTTTGATTTTTACCCAAAGGCTGTTTACTTCGAGTGTAAGTTTTGAATTTCACAGTCAGCCATTATTCATGTTCAAAACTGACTGATTGGACCTCAGAGGATTGGATCTAGGGAAAAGTGACGTCATTTACTCACCAGCTTATTATGTATGCAAGACACGAGTTTAAAAGCCTGAAAACCCGAAACTCCCGTGCTGCATATTAATTCAGCCGCGTACACATGCATTGCATTCTTAAATTATTGCATCTTTGACATCACTTTCTCGATCCAGCTCTCTCAAGATTTTAAAGTTAGTAATGGCGGACCATTAAATAGGAAAATTCCACTTAAAATCATCAGGTATCTTTTTTAAATCAAGGCTTAAAACGAAGGTCACTTACTGTTTAGGTAACGCAGTTTTGAAATCCAAAGAAAAATGAAAATTGATTTGTTTTGTCATAGTAAGTAGCACTTTAAAGAACATCTTGTGATAAAAAAATATATATTAGAAGTTGAAGAGATTCTGGTGAAAAGTGATTCAACTAAAGCTAAAGGTAATTCCCATTGAGAGAGGTCTTTCGAGAGGCTCACTACATTTTAATATTTCACCATTACAGTATTTGATAATTTTGTTAAGGCAAAAACCTTATAACTGACTTTGATGCAAAGATTTTTTTTGTCTGTTCCATGGGTGATGATGCCCTGGGATGGGAAGAACTCTAACATCTAACTCTAGCATTTTGAATCTGCTGTAACTGGTTTATGTTACTTTCTACTGACAGATGAATAAATTGGGGGTAATTAACACTCTGTAACGTAGCAGCTGTTCACTAATGCCAGAAATCTCACTGAACTTACCGGTAAGCAAAAAAGTCAATTACATACATACATAATTTTATTTGTTGAAGCAGGTCAGAAAAAGCTAGACAAAGTATAAAGCTGAAGTGAACATGTCGACAAATATGCTGAAAAATCTACAACCTAATTATCATGAAATTACGTCAAGTTTAAAATAATAAGAGTTACTGTTTTTGGTTGTTCCTTCAGTAGCTTCTTTTCTGTATGAAATGAACAATGTGTGTGTTTTTTTCTGTTTCCTCTTAAAGTGACCCCATGATAAAAAAAGTCACTTCCTTTTTTTCTTCAGTTTTTGAAAGTGTGTTTGGTTGACACCTGACTGGCAAATTTTTAGCTTTGACTTTTGTCCAAAGGCCATTTATTTTGAGTGTAAGTTTTATATTTCACAATTTGCCATTACTCACATTCAAAACTGACCAATTGGACCTCAGAGGGTTTGATCCAGAAAAAGGTGATGTTAAAGGCCCACTAGAGGAGCAAGGATGGCACAGTCGGTTAGTGCACGGCCTTTGTGCAAGAGGACCTGAGTTCGATTTCTGGATCTCGCATCCTTGTTTCGACTTCTTTCCTTTCCGTGTAGCTAAATAGCTTTAAATACCCGTAAAACAGAACACTGATGGAGAAGGGGGAGTAAAATGAGTGCACTGTCGACCTCAGGTTTGTCAGTAATTAAAGTTACTGTTACGAGTTATAAACATTAAATATGGTCGCTTTACTTTACTTTACTTTTACTTTTACTAGCTTAAAATTCCAGCGTGTGAATGCACCTTATTATATATGCAAAACACAAGTTTAAAAGTCTGAAAGCCCAAAACTCCTGTGTTGCATATTAATTCTGCGGCCTACACATACATTGCATTCTTAAACTAGTGAGCCTTTGATGCCATTTTCTCCTTGATCCAGCTCTCTCGAGAACTTAAAGTTAGTAATGGTGGACCATTAAATAGGAAAATTCCACTTAAAATAGACAGGTGCCTTTTTGAAGTCAAGGCTTAAAACTTTGGTTGCTTAGTGTTTAGTTAACATAGTTTTGAAATCCAAAGAATAAATAAGAATTAATATTTTGGCCACAGGGGCCCTTTAAAGACTTCTTGAGTTTGGCATTCCTTTTTCTGACTTGGAAGTGCATTCCAGCTCAAGGGTCCATGATAACTGATTGATGTTCTTCCAATTTCTGTTAGAGGTCTTATCATAAATATTAATTAAGACAGTACTTTTGTCTTGTTCTTGTGCTTCTTGATTTTCTTGATGTTTTTCCTAAACCTTAAAGTAGGCTGACTAATAACAGTGCCTGCCGTTTTAAGAAGTATACTCTACCTTTCAGAATTCACATTCAGAGATACAGAACTGCAGTTGACCTTTGTTTTTGACCATTTAACCCATTAACTCCTAGGGGTGAGAGTTCATACATTTTACTCTGTCTAATGCCAGATGATTTTACTCATCAGTTCAGGAGTCAATGGGTTAATGACTAAAAAGACTATCTTTCTTATGCAGTGCTTGTAATGTGCATTAAGGGCTCTGCCTACTATTGTTATTGCGGATACATTCTGCGGATCTCAAGATACTCAGGTTTCCTATGGGTGATGCTTACTAATACAGGGGTATTTTTGCACCGTTTAAAACAATGCGGAGAGAGCAGAACTCGGCAAGTGCTCTTGGTATCTAAAAAGAAAATTCAGGGTAACCATGCATTTTTCAGAGATGATAATATTATTAAGCTTCAATTTGGAAAAGAATGCCATCCATTGCTTTGTATTTTAGAGCTTTATACAAATTAATATCGTTGATTATTTATCTTTGAAAAATGTGTGGTTACCCCCAATTTTCTTTTTGGATTTCAATAACACTTGTTACGATCTTCTTTTCCTGCATTTTCATAAACCAGGAAAAATACCTTTGAATTAGTAGGCACCGTCCTTAAAGCTCTTCTCTGTCTTGCCAAAAAAGGGACACTGGTACATGTAGCATAATTATAATCATGTACCCTTACTTACCGACAAACAATATATCCAGATCTGTTGAGGCCATGGGTGCAATGAACTCCAATAAGAGAACCTGTACACAAGGTAATGACCATTCTTTAAACACATATCCAGACAAGTGGCTTTGGCCTAAACCTATAGGTTTCCAGGGTATTTAATGCTGGTCAGTGCTAACCATACTTTGCAGGCCAGATTTAAAAAGAAAAGTAACAAAATGGAAGGCATAAAGAGCAACTCCCTGCTTTCCCCCAAGACGCTCTAAATTTCTCAATAGTACTTGTCAATAGCTACTAAGGTTTTAACCCTAACCCTAACCCATGACTGTGTGACTGCCCTACCACCAAGACATCATCCAGCCATCTGAGACCTGTTCCTTACATGTACAAGTACAGCTTCCAGACTGCTTGGTAAATTCATTTCACATCTGAAGTTCCAAGGTACGGTCTTTCATAATTACACCTTCCAATCACACAAAATGCATTATTTTTATTACTTCGTCTCTGTCACTTTAATGCTAGTCTTTGCAGCCTATGTTGGTTACAGCAGCTCCCTACAATTTTCAAAATGTCAAAATCAAGAAAAAAATTGTTTTACCTGTAGTGTCATTTGCCAGAAAACGGCAGGCTTCAGTCTTAAACCTTGAAAAAGATGATAATAGCAAACAAACTAGTTATTGCTTTTGGAAATTTTCCTGACAAAAATGCCTTGCAATAAGACAAAATTCTATGCTTGACCACTGAGTGCATATAAAATGTTTTGAAGCACAGTTGCAAAAATTAAAAAAAAAAATTCTTCTAAGACTTACACCACTACATGCATGAATTGCACTGTTGTATGAATTGCTTACACATACATTATTCATCAGCAGTGTTTCTGCCAGACTGCGCCATTCAGGGAATCCTGTACTGCAATCAGAGATGGCCCCCAGAAAAATGGAACAAGGGATGGTTTGGCCCTTTCTTTTTATAATTATATGTGCAGGCTTAACACAGGCGTAGTATTGTAAAAGCTACCCCTTTTTAATTCAAAAGCGGTTTTCAGTGCAGAACACGGCCAAAAAGCAGACCAAAAATGATACACATTGATCATTCAGTTGAATATAAAATTAACGAGCATAGTAACTGTGAGTAACCTGGACAACAAATCTTTATAGCCTTGACTTAGCGCTGTAGCACTGAAAGTACTCATGGATGTTCATGATGGTATCTCAGAAAAATATGATTTCCTGTAACGCTAAGGTCTATTGCAAGTTTTTTCTTGAGAAGCAAAGAAACAGTGGACAATGAAACAAAAGAAAAGAAAACAAACACAACGACGGCGATGAAAAAGCGATGGGTAGGTCACACAAACCAAATTCTTCATGTTACTGAGTAGTTCAACAGCTACAGTTGCTTGAAACACGACAGTGAGAAGGGGATGTTATATGAACTGTGTATCCGCTCTGGGAAACAGTCACTTACTATTGAATGCATGAACTACATGTATAGAACATTGTCGCTTACAGTTGTACAAGGCATGCCAAGAGCAATGACTACACAAATGCATTATTGGTTTCTTGGACCTGTAGAGTGGGGCCTGAGCCTGAGTTTGGTCGGACTTGTGCAGTTAAATATAACGTCGGACTCGTGTTACTCGTGTGAGTTTTCAGATAGTTAGTCTTGTCATTGCTTATCTCGTTTGTGTTACATTTGGTGGCAGCGGGGGGGATCTTTTTGCCATGGAAGATACTGTAAAAGCTCTGGAAGAGAAATTGGCAAAACTTCGAAAGAAAAGTGCAAGTACGGCTGGTACAAGCGGCAGTTCACCGATCACCTCTCCAGAAAACCCACTCCGCACCAAACCAGAGAACTTCTCTGCGACGTCCAGCGAAAGTTGAGTGGTTTGTATAGACTTTCTAACAGCTCACACATGTATTATAAACACTAACACTGTCTACAGTAAGGCGGAACCCAACAAAATAGTTTTTGCATGCCTTGATTAAGTGTACAGGATCACTGTGGCCGAAACAGTCACATTATCTCCAAACATGGTAACAGACATACCTTGTGAGGTCCAGGGAATGGATGGCTTTGACAAATGTATGGGGGTGCGTGAACCAGCGGACACAATTTTGGAAAAATATTCCGCTGGGGCCTTGCAGATGGCAGTGACTGTGAAAGGCGGTCGAATCCCAGTTCGTGTGTTCAATTACCTTAACAAGCCTCTCAAAATTTACAGAACTGATGCAGCAGTATAGGGGACCTCTACCCATTAGCCGGTGAAGGAGAATCATAGGAGAAAACCAATGGGGGTGTGGGGTACAAGGTGGTACCCCCTGGGGCTCCAAAGGAAGACGTTGAGATTGGATTGGAAGCTAAACAGTGTAGTGCGGTTTTTGTGAAGGATGTCCACACTTTATCAGTAAAAGAGATGTTCCCTATCAGCAGCAATTTCATCCCGGAAGAGGAAAAACTTAGGCTTTATGACATGTTGTCCACTTATGCCGACTGCATTTCAAAGGGCCCGTGGGATTTAGGTACTGCAAAGGGTGTACGACATACTATTGACACCGGCTCTGCCCAGCCAATCCAGGTAGCACCTTGAAGAGTCCCCTTTCACAAAAGGCAGGAAATGCACAGCCAAGTGGATGAAATGCTTGAAGCAGAGATTATTGAACCATCCGAGTCCTCTTGGTCCTCTCCAGTGGTTTTAGCAGCGAAACCTGATGGCTCTCAACGATTCTCTGTTGACTGCCATGCTCTTAACTCGGTAACCAAGCAAGACTTGTACCCGCTTCCTCGGTGCAATGGCATATTGGAGAGTTTATCTGGGACACAGTGGTTTTCTCATCTCTACCTCCTTAGGGGATGTGGCAGAGGAAGATTGGGAAAAGACGGCGTTTGCAACTCCAGATGACCTTTACCAATTCCGCAAACTGAGTTTTGGGCTTATGAATGCACCTGCATGTTTTATGAGGGCTATGCACCTTATCTTGAGGGAATGATGCTGGTCAGACTGTCTAGTGTATCTAGATGATATCATTGTCTTTGGTCGAACATTACAGGAGCATAGGGAGAGACTGTCACTTGTCTTGTCACACTTGACTAAAGCAGGTTTGAAGATTAACCCCAAGAAATGCAAGCTTTTGTGTGAACAGGTGGTTGTGTTATGTCATGTCGTGTTGGGGAAGGGCGTATCTACTGATCCAGAGAAAATAACAGTCAAAGGAATGGCCGGTGCCGGCTGATGCAAGTCAGCTGAGAGCGTTCTTGGGGACGGCTGGTTACTATCGACAACTCATGCCGAACTACG
Organism: Montipora capitata; assembly: GCA_949126865.1. Classification (NCBI taxonomy): domain Eukaryota; kingdom Metazoa; phylum Cnidaria; class Anthozoa; order Scleractinia; family Acroporidae; genus Montipora; species Montipora capitata. Next base: position 66,449,063 of record OX421445.1, read on the forward strand.
CCCACATTGCATCCCCTTTGCACTGTGCTTGCCAAAAGGGGGGCCATTTTAGATGGACAGCTGAGTGCGAGGAAGCCTTCTTGCACATCAAGCGCAAATTGACGAATGCTCCCATCCTTGCTTTCCCCCAGCTGGATGTACCATTCATCCTGGACAGTGATGCCAGTGACAGTGGGCTAGGGGCAGTGTTGTCTCAGGTTCAAAGTGGGAAGGAATGAGTAATAGCATACGCAGCGCAGACACTATGAAAGGCTGAAAGGAACTATAGTACCACTTGGAAAGAACTGCTAGCCCTCGTGTGGGGAACGGAGCATTTTGAGACATTGCTCTACGGGCAACTATTTCTGGTCAGGACTGCCCATAGTGCTCTGCAGTGGCTAGGGAACTTTAAAAACCCTAGAGGCCAGGTGGCTAGGTGGTTCAGCAGGGAAGCTATCTTGCCATTAGACGCTGTTCTTAGGTTCGAGACAACACCTTTCCAAGGGTTGGCACAGACATACCCTGATTATATCGTTGAGCACAAGCAGCAATTGGAAGAGACAGCAAATCGTGAGAGAGAACCTCAAGCGAGCACAGAAGCTCCAGAAAGCTTATTATGACACAAAGGACCATGGTCAGTGGTTCTGAGTAGGAGACCAGGTGTGGTATAGAAACCGAACCAGGACAAGACCGAAGAAATTCCTCAAATCCTGGTGTGGTCCTTGGAAAGTGCTGAAAGCTCTGTCTGATGTCACCTATCGCATTGACAAGGAGAGGCGGAAGCCAGGAAAACGTCGTCAGAGGAAGGTAGTCCACTTCAAACCATGCTTTTCGCCACCTGAAAGCCACGAGAAACCCTAGCAGTTAGCCTCCTCCGGCCGCGCAGAAGAAACGCCGCAAACAGGAAACTTGAGGGACGCATAGCAACTGACTCGAGGAACCTTAGCTGACTCTGGAGATGTCGAATTGAAATGGCTGGAAAATCCAGTTGCTACAGTCACGGAGGTTTCTCGTCCCTCTCAGGAGCACGAATCGAGTAGAACATTAAGTACATCCCCTCAAACAGCTGAAGTGCCATGTCAATCAGAGGCTTCTCTAGTGAATGATGTATGCGTTGTGAAGCATGTTTTACTCCTATGAGGCCTAGACGTGAGCAAAGAGAGCCTGTCTGGCTACAAGACTATGTTAGAACAGTCTTAACTGATTAGACTGTAATGTGAAGTGCTAAGTTTCTACACCATATGAACCATGTGAGCGTTAGCCCTACTAATGGAAATGGGCTCACACAAGGACAGAGAAATGCCCTGACCAGGGTGGGAATTGAACCCACAACCATCGCGTTAGATCACCGCTGCTCTACCGACTGAGCTACAAGGTCAGACGGGAGCAGGCCGTGGGAACTGAAGATGTTAAAGTCACGGCAATGAACGTGTACGAGTACAAGGAATGATTATGATCTAACCTTATGTGGGAGGGGGTATTGTAGCATGGGGCCTGAGCCGAGTTTGGTCGGAATTGCACAGTTAATATACATGTAACATCGCATGATCGGACTCGTGTTACTCCTGTGAGTTTTCAAATAGTTAGGTCTTGTCATTGCTTATCTCGTTTGTGTTATACACCCCTTTCCTAAAAAATCTGGCCCCTAGAAAAGGTCTCTTTGGCCCTCAAGTAAAATTTTCTGGCTGAAACACTGCACCAGCCAGTAAATCCACAGTAGAGTGGTTTTCAAATGAGTGTCGTAAAACCAAAACCAAAGTAATTACTTTGGCCAATTAAAAAAGGACGGGGACAATCCGGTAAACCAATCAAGACTTGAAGTAATTACACATAGCCAACACAAAAGGCGGGAAAATGTGCACGCGCGAGCCACGATTGGTTTTGGTTTCACTTCTGATTGGTTGAAAAAGTGGCGCGAGAACACTGAACCAATTACTGAGTGAAGTAGATACAAAACCAAAGTAATTCGTTCATTACTTTCGACACTCAATTGAAAACCGCTCTATGAAAAACTGTGGCTTATATCATGTGTATCACCTAAGGCCATCCTCAAGACAGAGGGCAAAGTTTTTCCCCAATACAGACGGACCTCAAACAATAAAATTGCCCACAATGGAATGAATCAGCACAATTTTCTGATTTACACTCAATCACACTCAGAGAAATTTGCACTGAACTTTACCTGGTCACAACATCCTCACTTGGTATTTGCCTTCCAATACATTTGATTTTTTGATAAAGTATTCCATGGTTTGAAAATTCCTGCAAGAGATAACTGGTAGTTAGCAGAGATGGAGTAGTAAATGAACATGTAGGAAGTGTTTTTTAGTCTTAGGTGTAAGGTTAACAACTGATAGGAGTCTCTCATTCCAGGAACAGCAATGTGCTTGACCAGAATAATAATTGATATTGATGATACTTTCACTGCTACAACTACTACCAGTTACTACTACTACTACATGTAAAAACAAATCAAAATTTTAATGATACAAGTCATTATGATAACAATTTGATGTATATGTACATTATAGAAGAGGTTGCACGACAGCTTTCATGAACCCATGATCATTTTATCTGCCTTGATTTCTCAAATTTCTAGTCAGCTGCTTTGAAAACATCTGACAGATTACAGATAGCAAAAGACAAAATCTTGTTTTGGAGGTTTTTCTGGTAAAACACTAAAATGTGTGTTCGGAATTTGGTGAGTACTCAGTGTGTCTCATCAAATTAGGGTTTAATAATAATAATAACCCCAATGATATTAAAAGAACTTCGTTCAAATATGTCCCTGGTCAAATTTAGAATTACAGTAAGAATTAAAACAGAACCCTTACCTGGTGATCGTAGTATCTAAAAGTATTAGTAAAGTCAACAACCAGTCCAAGTTTCTGCTTCTTACATTTCATATGAAATAGAAGATCCTTTGGTGTGAATCTTAAAAATTCAAAGGGGAAAATCCTTAGCATTGCTGTCTGATAGATAAATTTATATATTTACAATGTATGTTCATAATGGACTTAATTTTATCGAATAAAATATTAATAATGCCAAGCCACAGTCTAACG